>SPJY01020995.1:260475-281773 GCA_005191435.1 Raddia distichophylla
TTCTGTCTAAAGGTTTTGGCGTTCAGTTGCCTAGCCCGTGTGTTGCTAGTGTTGGTCCTGCACGACTGTCGTCTCTGTTTCCAGCCTGACGGCCCCTTGCCGGTAAAGGGGGACGCCTAACACTCGTGTCGAGAAAGGGAGGGCGACTGGGGGGTCGAGTCTGGCACAGTGCATCAGGCGGCTTGCTCCGCAAGCACTGCTGGCCTATAACCACCCCCGGAAGCCCGCAGCCTTAAACCCACGGTGTTTTGGTCAGGCCCCGAGAGACCGCAAGGGCGTAAGTCCCGAAAGGTGAAGGAAAACGACATAGTGAACCTACTGGCAACACCGCAGCGGCCTTAGTGCTCCAGTTAACCTCAGTTTATCCTTTCTGTGCCCCGCTGGTGCGGGGAGAGGTGATCTGTTTGAATACAGGCGAATCGCCTCGAGCAAGGCGCTCGGCGGGGCTCCGGGAGTTACCCGGCTGAAGTGGAGAAGACAAGCGCGACGCGCGGCGGATTTAGCCCCACCCAGGGGTGCATCCAAGCGTCGGCAATGCGTCGAGCTCGGATTGCGCCCCAGGGCGGGCCTGGGGGATTTTGTCGGTACATAAGGTACCGGGGTGTCCTCTCCACGTCATCCAGAAGGACCAAGAAGACCGGGTCTGGTTCCGAGTGAACTGGCGGGCACGCGGGCCCCATCGCTCGGAACTGGGCCCAAGGCGCAGCGCTCTCGGCGAGCAGGCGGGCGACCGGGCCCCTGCGCCGGGAGACCGGGCGAGCCCTCCACGTGTCAGGCGGGCGACCAGACCCCAGCACGCGGGCGAGCCCTCCGTGTACCAGGCGGGCGACCAGGCCCAGCATGCGGGCGAGCAGCGCCCCCGACAAGGACACGCGGCGCGCCTGGCGAGCAGCGCGGCGCGCCGGGCGAGCAGGGCATGTAGCAGCTCGGCGACCAGGATACGTGGCAGATCAGCGGGCAGGCGGGCGATCAGGACCCGTACCGTATCGACGACCACGTGAGCAGCTGGCAGGGTCGGCGGGACTATGGGCCCCACCTGCCACCGATGGGACGCGACAAGGCAGCAGGACGTGCGTAGCAGGCGGCTACGACAGCACGGCATTTATTGTATATCTGCCAGTACAGTGATCATGTAATAGGCTAGGAGTACCCCGTTTCTCTCTCCCCGTCGGGTCGAGCTCGCCCATGCTATATAAGGGCCAAGCCACCACGGGAAAGGGGGTTCGATTCCATTGTCTTCCTCCCACCTCATTTCATTCGCAATACACACATAGAGCGAGAGCTCAGCAGGAGTAGGGCTATTACCCACCTCGGGGGCCCGAACCTGGGTACATCGCGTGTGTTCTTACTGTTCCTGGGAGCTCGAGGGCGGTTCGAGGCGCAGCAGTGCTACCCCCGTCGAATCTCTAAATCTTCTCGTCTAGCGTCAGAAAAACACGCTGACAAGTGTGGTTTAAAAAAATTATCAATAAATATACCCACCTATTCGGGTAGCAATTTGTAATTTTTTGGGCCTCTGTGGTTTTTTAAGATTGTTTTAATAAATTTATTACCGTTGTGTTTATTTAATTCAAAAAATTATCAATAAATGTACCGACCTTTTCTTGTAACAATTTGTAATTTTTTGGGCCTCCGTGTTTTTTTAAGATTATTTTAATAAATTTGTTACAGTTGTGTTTATTTAATTAAAACCAAACCAAAATAGGTCTTTTGCCTCCCACTCCGGCCGCGCCCATGCACTGTTTGACCTGGCAAGCTGCTCTATCACTTTTGATCATTTCGATGTGACCCCTTGCCCTGCACATCAATCAATCTTCTATATAAATAGTACAAAGCCGAGGTACGCTGTTTCTGGCTGGACGCGTGGATAACCTGTCTGGGGTGTACTGGTTTTGACTGGACACGTGCGTAGTTTGCCTGCTCTGCAAACACAATTGTTTTGCGTCACCGCGTTGGCCGTTTCGGCGCGCCACTTCACCAGCTAGTGTTATACATTGATGCGATTGAAAGGCCACAGATATTATTGGCATCTTTACATAGTCCAAACAAGGAGAGAATTCACAAGCGTTAGTGTGCTTGCTAGGATTTTGATGCACGACAAAGTTTTCAGGAAACGATGGCTAGGGTTTGGTGAATATTAATTAGATATATATGGTTAAACTATTGTCATCAATAAATAGTACAAAGTCGGTGGGGAGGGTCGCCAGGCCGACACGTGGCTGGCCTCCCCGCCCAACGCCCTTGCGAGTTCTAGCACCAGGCGTTTTTCATGTGACGCGTGGCTTCGTCTAGAGACGTCTGATCGCTCCTGGAATCAAATCCAGCCATCTATATTAAACCAACCTTTCAAAACATTTTTCTGTCTACTTGAGCAACACGGCGCGCGGGTTGGCTAGACTGGCGAGCGTTCGCTCAGGAGACCAGGGCTCGAACCCCCGCTACGCCATTTTACTTCAAAATTAAATGAATTTGGGAAATAGCAAACCTTTATAGATTTTTTTTATTTTAGAATTTGTTATATTCGCTTTTAGTTTTTTCGAATTTAGAAAAAAATTCAAAATTTAGTTTTCATGGTTTTTTGTATTGTATAATTTGCTTAGCTCTTTTCTTTTTTGTGAATCTTACAATTTTTCAAATTCTTTTTTTTAGTTTCCAAACTCCCAACCCGAATTCAAACAGAAATTTTGATATCTTCCAAAATCACTTAAATTTATTTCCAAATTTTAAATGACATTCAGTTTTAAAACTTTAAACCTCCTAAAACATGAATTTTAGAAAGAATTGAGAGAGAGGGGATCAAGTGGAGGAAATTTGGTCTAGCAATGCAAACAAATCTAGAATTTTACATGTTTTGAAAAAGCAATCAAAATTTTATAGTAAGGGTCCGTAAATGTATTTAAGCATTACAAATGTTTAATTTTCCGATATCAATTAGTAAATAATAGAAATAAAAAGCCTTCGAAATATATAACTATAGTTAAGGAGCACGTATTCATGAAGACGCCCAAAAAAAAACTAGCTATTTTCAAAACATTTAGGATTTAAAAATGATTGTATTACGAAATAACTCATTCTTTTTTAATTTCAAATTTTATGGCCACTTAAAAAATGGGAAAAAAAGCTTCGCAAAAGGCACCGTAATATCATGATAATAACCTTAAAAAAATTTCGACATCAACAACTATTCTCAAAAAAAGAAATAAAAAATGGGAACAACAAACAAAAGATGTGATGCTTTTTTTTTTAGTTTTTTTTGTCATACATTTTTATTTACTCATTACTCAGATATAAAAAGGATCTGAAGTGGCGCGCTAACCCTGCTAGTTTGTTAACAAGTCTCTAACGCATCTTGGCTGACCTTGCGAGTGAGTACAAATTAATGTGCAATGCCCTTGTCTTGTACCTCTGGCTTGGGGAGTTGCTCGCTATGGTCATCTCATCACTGGAAGTAATTAAGGAGGTCATGAGGACACACGAAGCCTTTGAGAGATAACATCTACGATTTAATGGAGGGTGGACTTATCAGTTGATCTATGGTTGTTGGAAAGTAATCTTGGCATGTTCATTTTAGAGCTATTGTTGTTGGAAAATAATCTTGACATATTCGGCTTGGAGTGTGTGTGGGTGTTTAGAATTAGTCAAGATGATAATTAGTAGTATGTGTAAGGGCATATACAACATATATAGTTAGCTCTCCTATTGGTCGTCGTATGCATCCATAGTTGATACAAATACCGAAAGTTTCTTCCATTATCTAAAAAATATAGTTAGCTCCATGCATAGTACATCATAATCATTATGTACGACTAGGTGTATAGATCGTTGAACTACATCGACTCTTCTTCGGATGCCTTGCACATCTGTCTATGGCCTATGCAACTATAGTTGCATATATATTTTCCTAGGTTGCACGTACCGTAGAATTTTCTTTTATGTACCGTAGCATACCATGAGTTTTTCTTCGGTGACATCTTATCCGGATTGGTCGAGCGTGCACATTGATGTTTGTTGATTGTTGATTGAATGTACTATATATTATCCTGCTTGATTGGATCAGTTCTTGGATTCCGGTTGATGAAATTAACCATGCATGGGCGCAGCCAACAGGTTGATGAGACATGAGATATCAACCATCATATGCGCGTGGCGCGTGCGATGGTGATAATTGATTAGATCAACTACTTTTCAGCATTTGCGATAGAGTTGAATCATCTATTTGGGTTTTCGGTTGATATGATAGCTAGGCTGATCAATGAGAGATCGATCGGTTTAACAATGAGATAAATCATCCATGCAACATTTTCGAGATAGGATCAACGACGTGATCAATGGATTTGAATCCTTTGATCCACATGGATTATGGTTTGATGATGCAACATACACCGTCAGAAGCAGAGGCGGACCGACCGACGCAACAAAAAATATTAGGAGAGGCTAAAGTTTAGCTGACCCAAGTCTGAAATTTTAGCCCCAGCTTTTTCTCTTCTATTTTACACTAAAATTAATTATATGCAAGGTCTAACAAAGGCTCCACTGTTACAGACAACCACCGACCGGATACTAGACCGACGGAATACATAGGCGACTTGCAGACGCAACAGAGACTGCGCGGGCGATCGGCCATGCCTGCCGCTGGGCGTTGGTCGTTGGCAAACAATAAATCCCGTGTAGGAGGATCTGTACTAGCTGCATGCATGCTGTTCAATGGGGGAAAATGATGCAAACAGGGATGAATACGGGGTTTGGATGTGGATTTGGGAGCTGTGGACTGTGGTTGACGACGACGGCTACGACAGCGGGATATGGGGGACAGAGGGTCAATTTTGCGTACGTTGAAGGTGCTTTGCCTTGCGAGTTGCGATCGAGGAAGAAGGCGCTCCGGTTCCTCCTTTGGTTGGCGTCTTGGCGACTGTTGGATCGATTAATCTTGACATGACTGATGTGTAATCGTTCGTCTTCGCAGAAGGTAGACCGCGCAAACACTGCCACAAAAACAAAGCAAGGCGTGTGTATCGGCTATGGCCTATTGAGTGTCGGTTCGTCGTGAACCAACACAAGGTTATCGGTGCCGGTTGGTAGGAGGTCCGGCGGCACGCATGGGGCTTTCTGCGCCGGTTACGTTTTTACCACGAACCAACACAGATGCTCAAATTAATATTCGTGACAATTCGTGCCTACGACCAGCGCAAAAGCATATCCGTGCCGGTTCTAACCATGAACAGACATTATGAACAGGCATTGATCATAGCCGTGAGTCTCGGTGTCGATTTATGGTAAGAACAATCACATATGCATCCGTGTTGGTTTGTGTCGTCTGTGTTGGTTCTATCTATAAGCCAACACATATATTTGCACCGGTATATATAAGTATAATAACTAGGACCCATGGCCAAGGTGTGATGGTGTCAGGACCCCTATCCTCACAGCCATCCCAACTAGGGGTGGGCAAAAAAATACCGGAACCGAAAAACCGAACCGAATCGAACCGAAAAAACTGAAATTTTCGGTATTTGGTATTCGGTTCGGTTTTAATATGTGAAAAAACCGAAATAGTTCGGTTCGGTTTCAGTACGGAGCTTAGGAAACCAAAAAAACCGAATACCCAGTGCATCCCGCGGGCGTCGGCCGGCCTCTCGTGAGGGTAAAGGGCCATCAGGGCAGGCCCAAATAACTATCCACTATCTACCTCCAAACCCTAACTCCCCTCTCCTCAACCACCCATCCCATTCCCACCACGCACACAGGCCGCAGCCGCAGGCGCAGGCGACACCGCGGCCCGCGGGTGCAGGCGACGACACGGGGGCAGCCGACGCGGGCGCGGCGACGCGAGGGCAACGACGCGGGCGCAGGCGATGCGGAGGCAGGCGGCGTGGCAAGCGGCAACACAGCAGGCGGCACACGGCGATTCGGCAGGCGACGTCGCGACGACGCGTCCTCTCTCCTGCGTGGCGGCGCCGCCTGTGCGGCCACATCGCTGGCCATGCTGCTCCGTCTTAACGTCTCCTAGGTCTTTGATTTAATTGATTCTCATTTTCTTGCTCCATTAGTTTAGATCCCCCCCCTCCCCAAGATTTGGATCTGTATGTATCTTGTTGAGAAAATTGGTATATACCGAAATGCCGAAACACCGAACCGAATTATTTCGGTATTTCGGTTTCGGTAGGAGATTTTTTTAATGTATCTTTTGGTACCCAGATCTCAAATACCGAAATTGATAAATAACGAAAATACCGAACCGAAAATACCGTATGCCCACCCCCTAATCCCAATAGTCTGTCCCCCGTACTTTTTAGGAAGAAGTCCAATTTACCTCCCTTAACTATTGCAGAAGTTCATTTTTCCTCTCTCAACTCATTTGTGGCCGTTCAATGCAAGATTAGACGGTCATATCTCAACCATTTAACACAGAGGGAGGAAAAGCGAACTTTTTCAATAGTTGAGTGAGCCAATGTGGACTTCTTCCTACTTTTTATACCCAGGCGGCCACCCCAATACCTATAGGGCCTATAAGATACACTATTTGCTCTGAAAAATAATCCAGCCCAGCACTACTCCTCACACCGGCCTGCGCGTCCAGCCGGGAGAGGCGCCACGTAGCGAGCAATGCATAAAAAAAATTACGAAGATTTGGGTCCTGCTTTTTTTTTTTCAATAATAGGTACTCAAAATTTTAATATAAAAATATGAGACGTTTTGAGGAGTAAAAAAAATATAAAAATATTGTTTTAGGAAGTATAAGAAAAACCATTTTAGACTCCATAAAAATAACTACGGAGTATTACATCATTTGGTTTGTACAAAAACAATATTTTTTTCATTTAATTTAGCTTAAGTTAGGGATGGAACAGGATCGGATAGTTCCTTTACCGTATTTGTATCCATATTTTTTTAACGAATACAAATACGAATATGAATATTTGTCGAATACGAATATGGATCGGATAGTACTGCAACGAAAAAAATACGAATTGGACATGTATCCAATTCGGATAGGTTACGAACATCCTTTAACTTTGACAGTAAATTTCAGCATCATAAAATAGCAAAATACACCCCTACACCACTATGGATATCATCAAGATATATTATTATACGACAAAATTAGCAACTCTATAATCTTGAACCAACAATCATAAGAGTAGAACGAAGTAACATAACTATTGATGTTGATGGTGAGTGTTGGGCTTGGATTTTGTAAACCTTATTCGTATTCGGCAAAATAAACCGGATAATATTCATATTCATATCCATTTTATTTTCGAATACAAATATCATGAATATGGATAGGAAGTTTTTCGAGTATGGTAGCCGGATAATACAGATTATTCGTTACCACATTCCGCCCCCTAGTTTAAGTCGAAAGGAACAAACCTTGGCGTAGACGCGTCTATAAATAGTACATAGCTGGGTTGAGGCAGCCGCTTGGCCACGTGGTCCGTTTCCCACCCGTTTCGGCCACGTTGCCTCGATTTCGTATGGCCATCGGATCCCTCAGTGCCTCCATCCGAGCGCCCACGATTCCTGGCCTGACGTTTTTGCAAAAAACCCTTAGCTTTTCTAGTAATTAACCCGCGCTACACATTGCACAGCCGGCCCCAGCCCCGTCGCTGCCGTTGCCCTAGCCACCTGTTCTCTGCCCCCCGCACCCTGCCTCCATTCCAGCCTGCATCGCCCCCTCCCCTCCCTTTCTCCGCCCCCGCCGCCGGCCCTTTTTATGTGTTTTTGTGTTTTCTATGGTTATTAGTTGAGCATGTGGGTGACATAAATCTTAAAAACAACCGCATGCCCCCAAGGGATTGAAAAATCGGTGGCTTCTCCGAGCAGCGTGATCGATGGGGATCGATCCTATTGTAATTGGGACCCTAAAACTTGGGCATTTATTACTTGGATCATATATATTCACAATTTATTTACATAGTAGAAACAAATCCAGGTAGTCATGGTACGAATCTCGCACAAGTTAGCTTGTCTCGCTACCCTACATCCTAGCTACATGTTAAAGTAGGGGTCCTTGTCGTTGGAGTCACCGTTGTTGGAGATGCTCTGGCCGGAAAGGGAGAGACTGATCGTCACACTAGAGCGGCGACTATTTCAGTCCCGATAGAAACAACATTTTCTTGTCCAGAGGTGTTCCACATTTTTACCGTACTATGCATCGTATCAACATAATTCTTGGGGGTGGGTCGAATAAGCATATATAAGTTACTGCATGCATCATATCGATCGATCTGCTAGCTTGTTCATGAGGGTACGTACGTAGTACGTAGCTAGCTCCAAAGCCCAAACACCTTGTACTGATCGAGCAGTAGCAAATGCAGTCATGCAAGCATGCATGAGACGGAGCAACAGTACTTCTTCCAGATCGAAAAACAACAACGCACATCGATCGTTTCCTCGCACGTTACCTTCTCCAGAGCTTGCAGAGCAAACCTAGAACTATATGCCCTGCAGCCATGCATATATAGCGTTTGGCTCCAATCCAACCACCAATTATTATAAGTCATGCTGCACAGCACTGCAATGCATTGCCTGCAGGCAGCAGGTAGCCATCATGCCTGCGTAGATCGATCGAGATTGTTTGAACGAGCTGGCGGTACGTGGCCAAAAAGCTAATCAAGGCACAAAAGACCATCTCTTCTCTGGGGATCATGCATGAATGCATGCATGCGATCATAGGAAGCTAGCTCTAGCCAGAAGCTGACAAGCCGGATGCAGCCACGGGTTGGACAGTAGCACTGTTGTGCGATCAGAGCAAGCTATAGCCAGCATGATGTATGCATGGACGAGAGGGAGAGATATGAGAGTGGCCAGCTGCTGATAGATAGCCTGGACTGTTATCCACACTGCATGCATGCAGGCGCGGTGTCCCGATCGGACGGTGAATTTCGCGCTCGCGATCATGAGGTTTCTTGCGGATTTGATGTATCTCCCTTGGAGACATCCGAGGACAGCTAGGACGCTTCTGCATGAATGATGTTTTTGTTCATGCATGGTGATCCCTTCCGCCATGCACCCAGCATCTCGCTTCAATATTGGAAGTCGCTTCAATTAATTCTCCCTTAATTTGGCTGCTGATCTTCTTATTTATTGATAAGATTAACTTCGAGAGTGCTTTCAGGAAAATGGTATTGAGAGTCTGACACACTTCTTTTATGAAACCATGCCTTGAAAGCTCTCAGAAACAAGCTGTTAAATGGATCGAATAGGACTTTTCAAGTTACCTCTAGCTCTGCAAGCTCTCGAAGTTGAGCTTGTAATTATTAAATTAATCAAGAAGATAAGCAAATAACATAAAGGTAAGAGAACAACCCGGCAAATAAGTGTGTAAAGAAGAGGCATTTATATTAACTTACCTGCTTATGTAACTTATTTTTATTTAAGAAAGACAAATAATTTTGCTTTTTACTCCTTTTTCTTCTCTTCGTTGAAGTTGTGTCTCAAAATTATAAGAAGAAAACAAACAAAGCGGATCTAACTATCGAGACCACTATTGGAAGCTCTAGAAGTTAGAAAATATACACTACCTTCGCTTAATTTGCAATGTTTATCCGCTCTGCATATCTACAAGACATGCATGGTAGTTATTTTTTAACGAGGAATTGCATCATTTTTACTTCTGCTAGATAGATGTAGTATTAATTGATCTATCTAATGAGAATAATTAGAATGAAACACCTATATAAAAGAATAAACTAGCATCCATGTCTCTTAGGTATGCAGAGCAGACAAACATTGCAAGACGAAGGTAGTATCAATTAGTACATACGAATTGCAAGACGAAGGTAGTAGCAATTAGTACATACGAGAAGCACCTGTGCGAGCATGTGTTTAACAATTAATTAGCTCCTGATAATTACTTGTCCACATGGACCACATCCAGGCACCGCAAAATAATCCTAACCTATATATATGCAGAGAGACTTAGAGAGAGATGGTGGCCTCCGAACTAATAACTGCAATCTATTATTGTTATTTTATTATTATTATAAATACAAGTCCGAACAGCGGTGTCCTGCTCCTGCCACGCGGCGCATCCCCCCTGCTAACCTCGTCGCCCCAAATTCGCGCAGCCATCCGATTCCGCCGGCACGCTTGGATGCCCAGCCAGCGAGTTTTTTTGCAGAAAACCCCACAGCTTTCCGTTAATCAACCCGCTCCGCGTAAGTGCCCACCGTGCGTGTGAGAGCGTTCGCACAGACACCCCTACACTTTCCTATTTTATGTCTAGGTCCTCATAACCCTAGCAATGCCATGCCCCGGTTGCCTTGCTTCTGCGCCCTCCCTCTCCCCGCCGCCTCTTCCCCGGTCTCTCTGCTCCTCCGTCTTCTCCTTTCCTCGCGAGGACGCAGCCTTCCACCGTGCGGCCGCCGTCGCCGCTGCTGTCTCCTCCTCCCCGGCGGCGCAGGTAGGTGCCCGCCAGGGGGATGGGTGCCCTGCCCAGTCCCCTGCCTGTGCGCCCTCCCCCTCCCCGCTGTTTCTTCCCCCATCTCTCTATTTGTCCGTCGCCTCCTTCCCTCGCGGTGCTGCCGCCCTCCCTCCTACGGCCGCCGTCACTGCTGTTGTCCCCTCCTCCCCGGCGGCGCATGCATGTACATGCCCGGCAAGAGGATGGGGCGCCTCACCCTTCTCCCCTCCCTCTTACTCCTCCTGGATCTGGTCTGCTGTGGTGCTCCTTCCGCTCCTCGAACGGCCGGCCGCCGCCGCTCTCTGCCTGTGATAGTCTACATTTCCTCTCCGCTCGGCAAGGTCCTGTCGTCATGCTCCCGTTTTTTGGTGGTTCGGCAGATTCTAGGGTTAAAGTGAAGTAATTGTTTTCGCTGTCGATGCTCAGTGTTCGTTTCTTAGGACCTAATCGTGCCATTCTGATTGATTGATTTATTAGTTTTTTATCGGTGTTTTTAGCCTCCTATTTACAGTGTTTGTTGATTCAAATTCTAGCAAAACCGAATGGAACATGGCCATACGAAATTATAGATGGTAATCGATTTTAAATAAACCATGTTTATATTGAGTTATGGTATTTAGGATTTCAAGAAGAATATGGTCATATGGGATTTGCAGCTTTGTGTTCATTGTTTGGATTCACCGCTTTACAGACAATATATCTAGATGGAATTATAGAATATAGAATTCTATATACAATATGTTTACATGAAATTTACAGCTGTATGATGAGCCTTCCAATTAATTGCTTCTCAACGTATTGTGTATTGATATATTGGTGTATATAATTGTCTCATTGGTCTCCGGAGTGATTATTCCGGATGGAGTTTGTTGATATGGAATTGTATAGTTTAGAGCGATTTATATTCTATTTAATCTTTATTGTCTTCATGGCTGCCCTGCTTTTCCATTTAGTTTGCTGACTGTATGCTTTCAGTGTGGCCTGTGTTCCCCTGTACGGTGGTGAGAATATCGTACTGGTTTGTTTGGTGTCGTGCATTTATGCGAGCCATACATTTATATACCATGTATTTTCATTGAATTTTTCAATAGTTTCGGTCACGCCTTTGTTATGACATCTTCGTCGGTGACCTACCTGTTTGTGTATGCGCTGCCATGGTTTTCTTGGTTTTGCTTGCCAGCTATTCCATGATAATATGGTCATCGCTTTACGCTTGGTAATTCTTCTTTCATTTCTTATACTTGGTTCATTATACTTTCAATGCTATTACACAACTAAGTGATTGTTCAGTTTGTTTTCTTCGTTGCCTTCCTGCCATGAAAGCGTATGGGCGTCGTCCCCGTCTCTACGATGAACCGGTTCATCCTCTTTTCTTTACGCCCTGTGCCAAAGGTAAACATGTTTTGTTATTCTAACCGACCACATGTCTTCTTGCTGATCTCATATGCCTGGATAGTTTTTTGAAAGAGGGGCAGGAGCACTGCCAACTTATTTCATTGATATAGTAGGAGAAAAAAAAAGAAAAAACCCGTAAGCACGGGGTACAACCGCAGCACACCTGCTGCAACCCTGGCCAGAGCCAGGACACCACCGGCCACTGCCGGAGAGAACGCACTCGAAGCGACGCACACCTGAGAGAGGAAAAGGAGAAAAAGAAAACACCGGCCACCGCCGGCCACCCAACCTACAAACCCACAGCGACGAGCGACACTTGGAGCAGCAGACCCAACGGACACCCACAAAGCTAGAGCAGCGACCACGACGCCTTCAACAAGGTAACGACAGGTAGAACCCGCCGCCGTCGCTGAAACCGCTAGAGTTTGCACTCAAGGCAGGGGAAGGCCCGAAAGTGATGCCTCCAACAAGGGAACGACACCGAAGTGACGCCATCACCAGCCCAAGAGGGCAGGGCTTTCGCCCAACAAGGCCCACGCGCTTTCACTCCTCGGAATCGTCCATCTCCTGGGCCGTGCCCGCGCTACTTGCCCTTTTCTTTTTCACGACTCCTAGATTTGATTTTTTTTTCTTTTTTTTACTACTGCTAGAAGGATCTGGTTAAAATGTCTTGGAACTCACCAGCCATTTCTTCTTCATCATAATATTTAAACTTGTTTAATGTTAAAATAGAATTACAAGCCTGAAATGGTATAGTGTTTACAGTGGAAACCTTTTAAGGCCGTTTTCACATGCTATTGAATTTTCTAGGATCCATGCCATGCAATCAGTTATTTCTGCGTATTCATAATACAATAATACATGCATGAGCATGACCACACGAGCTGGCAGTGGCAGATGAGAATGGCAATGAAAGTGACAGTACTGGAAGCAGAATAACCAGCTGGCGGTAGCCCACAGTCCAGATATGTATGGATGGCAGATACGAAAGGCGCTAAATGAGGAAATGGTTGATTAGGCGAAAGAATTGTGAACCATGCCGGTAATTGGAAGTAATTCTTACACACACGCACGCGCACGCACATATACATATACATATACATCTATAATCTATAATCTATAATATAAGAGATACAAGAGCGGACATGCATCGTTGCTGGGCGACACATGGCTCCCTCCTCGCGCGCAGCTCACCCGCCGCTCGCTCGCGCGCGGCTCGGCTAGCCGCGTGGCTCCCGCGCTCGCCCGCTCGCTGCCGCGCTCGCCTGCTCGGTCGGGCCGCGTTTTACCGTGTGCGTTTTCTCGCCCGTTTTACCGCGCGTGTTTTGCGCCTCGCGCGCGCCAGGGGCGCGTGGGCTCAACTAGTATACATATACATATAAGAAAGAAATCAGTAGCTACGTCGTTCCTCTGTCGCCGATGCAGTTCACTTTGCAGTGCAACGATTCTCATTTAGTTTGCTAATTATAAACAAGGTTGCTTACATATTCTAATATATATGCTTTCGGTATTAAAATTAGTTGGCTGAGGTTTGGGTTGATGCATTTTTGCTTTTCAAATCTACTGAACGGAGTGTGTTTAGATGGTGGAGAAGTAGAAATTTTTGGTTTCAGGTAAAGGGTCATAATCTGCGTAATGCATCGCCGATTATATTTTAGGAGAATAAATGAGTCATAGAATATCTTGGCATGTCAACTATAGTTTCATAGAATAAATGAGTCATACATTTATATACCATGTATTTTCATTGAAATTTTCAATTGTTTCGGTCACACCTTTGTTATGACATCTTCGTCGGTGACCTACCTATTTGTGTATGCGCGGTAGTTGATGAGTTGCTATGGTTTTCTTGATTTTGCTTGCCAGCTGTTCCATGATAATATGGTCATCGTTTTACACTTGGTAATTCTTCTTTCATTTCTTATCCTTGGTTCATTATGCTTTCAATGCTATTACACAACTGAGTGATTGTTCAGTTTGTTTTCTTCGTTGCCTTCTTGCCATGAACGCGTATGGGCGTCCTCCCCGTCTCTGCGATGAACCGGTTCATCCTCTTTTCTTTACGCCCTGTGCCAAAGGTAAACATGTTTTGTTATTCTAACCGACCACATGTCTTCTTGCTGATCTCATATGCCTGTATAATTATTATATGGTTTATTTTGTTCTCCCTTTTAATAGCTATACATAAATCGGTTTTTGAAGCCGTGGTTTCACAATGGGCCTAGCAGTATGCTCTGTCACATGTTCGACTATATACCTCATTAGAAGTGTATAAGATAATATAGTCCTTCTAATAATATGGTCCCTGTGTAGCCCCTGTTTTTGAAATTAGGACATTGATATTATGTCATTTGATGTATGGTCCACAGCCAATAGAGTTGTCGCCCATAGTATTTCTCCATTGTTAGCTATAGTTGAATGAAGGATTAGGGTATTTGGACTGTTACCTTTGGACAGTAGCATTGCAATTTACTTCATGTGTTTAGCACCGATTCATTTCATGGTTCCATGCTGCTATAGCTCAGTGCAAAAATAAGACAAGAAACTGACCGTATGTCACATTTCCTGTTCTGCCAGCGCCAACCTCTGATTATCTTTTTTACTTGCCTCTTTGTTACTGCTACATGCAAGTTAAGGTTCTTCTGATGTGGTTGGCTGAATGTAAGTCCCGTAGAATAAATTTATTGCGCGTTATTTTTGGGGCTAGCAACATGATTTGGTGTTGTGCCAATTAAAATAGATTGTTTGTTTAAATGCTTTCTTCGTGTCTAAATTCAGTTATTTAGTGGTACAGCTTTCTTTTCTCTAAAAGGCATGCTCCTATGCTTTTGTTCAGCAACATGGATCATCACGGGTACTAACAAATTTTCGTATGCATTGGTTTTAATAATCTGTTTAATTCATAATTTTTCCCATTGCGTTACGCATGTATTGTTTCATCAGATTTATGACTATACCATATGACTTCAGGTCTATACTTCGAAAAAGAGTTTTTCCTGCTGCTCATTATCTTAAGTACCTTTGAGTGTTGATGGCATTCCCAATTTTCCCATTGCGTTATGCATGTATGGTTTCATCAGATTTATGACTATACCATATGACTTCAGGTCTATACTTCGAAAGAGAGTTTTTCCTGCTGCTCATTATCTTAAGTACCTTTGAGTGTTGATGGCATTCCCTGTTTTGGTTCATTTTACTCATAGTAATTCTTCAACTGAATTAGATCCAACATTTCCACTTTGAACGCTCATCCCTGTGCTGCTACTGATATTGCATTCGCACTTTGATTGCAGCTAAGATATTGCCTGCTGTAAAAAAAAGCACTTTCTGCTATGTACTCTTTTGATCTGCAATGCTGTAGCCATCGATATGTACTCTTCTGATCTGCAATGCTGCAGCCATGGAGGTACTGTTCTTGATTTGAACAAATTTTGTGCATAATTTGAGTTTAATATTTTCTTTGTTACGAGTTAAGCTCTCATGACATGCTTCTGTATGTGCATTAGGCTTTGCCAATATTCGTCGATAGCTTGGTGACTGCCTGGGGGTGCGATTTTGATCACAACGACATTGATTCTTCTATTTGGTGATCTTACAGTAAACATGGTTAATTAAAAGGCATACTTTATATTATAGCAATCATTAGTTTTTTTGGTCCTGTTAGTTCCTGTCAGTTAGTTCCTGTCAGTGGAACTTGCTAGATGCATACATAAATGGATATATTAGTTCCTTTTTTCTGCAACCTTTTCTGTGTCACATATATAATAGATATTTCCTATGGATGTATGATGATTCATGTTTACTGGATCCTAAACATATGTACATCCATGTTAGGCCATCCATTGCTGCCTGCTCTTCAACGTCACTATTTTTACATGTATGCTTTATGAGAAACACTGATGAGTACATGTCATGTCTTCCAAGGGACTTACGCTTTTGACTAATGCCAATCAAAATTTTAGTACCTGTTGTGTTGATTGCCATTCTAGTATATGGATATCTGTAAACTATATATATATACGATCCGCCCCTGTAGTCGATCGAGATCTATACGTATAGTACCTGCCGGTGCATGTGCATATCTAGCTTGGCCTTACGTGTACAAGTACGTGTGTGCGCGCAAAGCAAATTAAGTTAGCTCTAGCTAGGACCTTTGTCACATCGATCGGTCACATTCTTGACTCATCTCCAAAAATTAAAACCCTAGGACAAACACATGTGCTAGTGTACCATGCACGCACTGTGAAGCCATAATTAATAGCTGTGCGCGCGCGCTAATTAACTGCAAGGATGGCGATCATGCATAATTGTCTAGCTAGCTATATAGCTGATGGTCCAGTTCGAGGAATTGCTTTCGTCCTTACGTTTCTCATATGGCTAGGTACGTGGTTATATATAGATATGAAATATATATAGATCAAGCTAGGCACAGGTGCGTGCTTCTTGCAGTTTCTAGCTAGCCAGGAATTGATGTGGTCTGGTCATCAATGGGAAAAAGAAAAGAGACTAGGGACCTTTTTGGTTAGGGGCTAACATTTTCTAATAATGCCACAAATAAGATGTCAAATTTACCTAACTTTATAGTTCATCACATTTTTTGCCACACTTTTGAAAGCTTAGTCAAGTTAGTCACACTTTTTTGTGTCTATTCCAATGGGGTCCATCAGTCCATGTGGCAAGAAATAAATCTTACCTAACTTGAGTTATCTACCAAATAGCTGGCTAACTCAGGCAAACATGACTAACATTAGGTGTGGCAAAGTGTGACAACCTTAGTACTCAAACCAAACAGGCTTTGCCTGGCTAACGTACCCTCGGTCGACTGGAATTGAACGGTCTCACCATCGCTAGCTAGCTCTCAGTCGACTGGACTGGAATTTAATTTACCGTCCTCTTCACAGACACCGAGCTCTCTCATTTACCAGTGTCGTCATCTCCATCTCGTTGGCAACTCTACAAAGCCAAGTAAGAGCAGTAGTTGTCTTAATCCAGTGGTGACGACGACACAAGAAAGAGCAGCACAGTGACATTGGATTAGGGAAGTAGAGTGGTGCAACATGGGGGAGGGGGGTATCTTGGACAACTACTGAACATGGTAGAACATGGTAGAGTCCATGCATGAAATCATCTGAGATGAAGGATTGGCTTCGGTTTGCTTAAAAAAAGCAAAACTGAACAAGAAATGATACTAATTTATTTTTCCTTCTGCTAATCATCAGACGACTGATTTCTAGAAGTCTCAGTCGATTTTCTCATATATTTATATATTTTTGTTGGATCTTTCATATATCCTATGAAGGTTTCTAATCTACGTACGACTTAGAAAATCAATTGAGAGTTAAATAACCCTCAGTCATCCGATGCCAAGCCTATTCCTATTTATTTTTGTTCAGCTCCAACTTTTCTCTCTTTAACCTACAAAAATTGCAGCGGCCATACGTACGTACATGCTCCATGTACTAATTGTTAGAAGGGCAACCCTTTTGAGGGGCCTGATCGATCTCGACGATTCTCGTACGTGGTTCCAATTAACTTCCAAATCAATGTTTTCTACGTATATGTGCGACTTAATCTGCAATTTCGATCGATGGGTGTGAACGATCCATCGATCACGATGGCGCTGTTAGTACATATCGATCGAGCAGCAGTACACGCTCGCGGAGGCTGATCGATGAACAGTACGTACGTCCCAAACAAGCCCATCAATCTCTCTCTCTCTCTAGATCTCTAACCCGGCCTGCACAACTGCACTACTACTATTCTCATTTATGCTCCTTAGTAGTGTCAGTACCGTCCCGATCTCCTTCAGTTTTGAGGTTTCAGCCCATGCGTGCGTGCGTGTCGTCGTCGGGGAGTTGCAAAACTTGAAATGAATCATCGACCCCTACACTCATCATGCTAGCTGACACCAGTACAAACAGTAGTAGCTAGCTAGCTAATTATGCTAGGCTGCCTCTATATATATGTACCTAAAGGTGATCTATATATATCGACTAGTACCATCGACTAGGGCACTAGGCGTGGAGAGAGTGCTTGTCATGACATGTCATGGGACCACATCATCGCCTGCGCACTGTTATATTCCCATGAGAGTAAGGTTCTGTTTTTTGAATCGATCTGAACCGCCGAACAGCTGAATGGTTGAAATGATTAAATTTAAAAGGTTTTTTAAGGTAGTCTCGAGATTCGGATTTATTTCGTTAACTTGTAACCGTTAGGACCCGCCTTCAAAACAATGAAACAACGGACTAAAAAAATTCAAAGCATATATCTTTTCAAAACATAGATAAGCTGTTAAACTGAAAAAAGAGCACCATAAATTTTATAAACTAGCTAAGTTTTCATGCGCTGCAACGGTATAGGTGGGAGTAGCTACTCTTAGGAGTATAGAGTATTTTTCCTATATATATATATATATATATATATATATATATAGTAAAAATACTTGGGACTCCATGGAGTCTGCTACCTACTATTGGATTTGAACCAATGACTCCCGCCGTATGAAAGCAATACTCTAACCACTGAGTTAAGTAGGCAATTTATCACCACAAAGGAAGACTCATTACTTCGATCGATTATAGATCGAATCCATTTTATAAGCAATACTGCTCCTTATTGGCATCACGGTGTCGGGGGTTCGAATCCCTCCTCGCCCACAGCCTTCCAAAGGGGGAAGGGCCTCTCTCTCTCTCTCTATACACACACACACACACACACACACAAAAGCACAACATTAGGTAGATGGAGTTTCTTAATTTGCACGCACTGATGAACCCATAAGGAGGTAAGACCATTTGGCTAATTGAATCGGTGATCATCATAAAGGATGGACCACACAAAAGGGATTATAAATTTATAGATCTCTTATACTGCAGCTTAGGATTCTTTAAATTTTGGATTTGAAAATTTCATTTTCAAATTTGATTTCTAGTTTTTGAATTTTAATTTTGGATCGAATCTTTCAAAAATTTGATTTTGTCAATCTTCCATAACAAAGATTTGGATTCTTCACATTTTGGTTTTAAATTTTGATTTTCAGTTTTTGAATTGAACTTTGGACCAAAACGTTTAAAACTTGAATTTTAAAAATTTGGATTTCTAGTTTGATTTCCATAATTTCTAATGGAATCCCAATCTCTGGTTTTAGAGATCAATGAATTCTAACTGTTTTTGTGCGGGCCACCTTTTATAGAGATCAATGGTTCAGATTAGCTAAATAGTACGTCTAACCACCTCAAGGGGTTCATCGATGCTTGGTAAGTTTCTCTAGATAATTAAAAAATATTCATTCTCAAATCTTACAAATTTGATGTCCGAAAGTTCCATCAATTGCCTCTTGATCCACGAGATCCAAATAATTGAACGGTCGACTGCAACATCGGAGAAAGAACAACGGTGTGGGGTTAGATTCTTGTGCATGACATTGACCAAAGGGGACGATGATGGTAGGAAGAGAGATGATCATGCATACTCGAGAGGAGGAAAATGGCACCATGAGAGGAGCAGACATGGCGAAAGAGATGAAGAGAGATTTGATAGGATGATATTGTTGATACTTTTAGTGTCGGTTTGGAGGGGGTATGAGATGTCATATGTATATGTTGATTAATTGGTAACTTTTGTTGTGATGGAGAGAGACTTTATTATATTGGCTGGTACATGGTGGAGAAGTATAGCTAAGTTCCATGGTGGAGCATTTTAACGGATTGCATGTGGCAGGTGATCATTTTAGTAAAACGATATACTGTCACATCGGTCACACTAGATACATTAATTTAATAGTAAAGATTCGTATGAGCATGTGTTAAATACGAGAAAGAAATCAATGAGATCAGACCAAAGCCCATAGTCATGCACTGATGCTATATATAGCATATATAGGTACTACTGTTTCTTCCTAACCATCTTGTGCATATAAAGCACTCAAGGCCTCAAGGGGCATTATACTTTTCCGTCTTATATTAATACATACTCAAGCTTAGGGGGACTTTGTAAAGAAATAATTGTATCCTAGCTAACTATACTTCAAGGGGAAATTAGGACGACAGATAATTCGGTCAAATATATAGGCCAAACTTTTTTAAAAAAAACTCAGCCAACTTTTCTTAAAAAATTTATCCAAGCCAAATATTTCAGGCCAACTTTTCTTCAAAAATTTATCCAAGCCAAATATTTCAAGCCAACTTTTCTTCAAAAATTTATCCAAGCCAAATATTTCAATGACAATTTGGAACATTCCACCGCTATAAGAGACCAAATTAACTATATTTCGGTCGGCGCACCCCCAAATTTTTATCCCTGTTAGCGTCCACTCATCTATATATGCATGCATCCATCCAAATCCAGTAGTCGTTGTGTGCATCCGTCCACATCTAATAGTCTTTTGTTTTGTCCATACACGCGCTCTCTCAATCTAGCTCTCTGGTCCTCACTTTCTCTAGTCTACATCTCTCTGCTTTGAGCTAGCTCCAATCCCAAGACCAGCTTGATCCACCCACTCATGGTCATGGGAGACCCTTGCCCTAATTTCTTGAGAAGGAACAATGAGCACCCTCCCTCCCCTCCGGTGAAGGAAGCCCTGCCCCTCCTCAGCCTCATCCCTTCACCTCACCGCCGCTACTACCACATGGCTGCTGCTTCCTGCAGCAACCAGCTGCAAGAAGATGCTCATCAGCTGCACCACACCACCCACAGCTACACTACTACTTGTTGCAGTAGCAGCAACCAGCAAGAAGAAGATGAGCTCACGGTGGCCCTGCACATCGGCCTGCCGGCCCACTCTCCTATGGTGGCGGCGGCGGCGGCGGCGGCGGCGATGATCACAACAACCAGTAGTAGTAGCACCACTGGTGCCTGTGATGCAGATGCTGCAGGAGCGCTGGCAGAAGGAAGCAGATCAAGCAGGGGCAGCGCCATGGCTGCGGAGTCAGGCAGCGCGCGGAAGGCCGGCGGGCAGTACTGGATCCCAACGCCGGCGCAGATCCTCGCCGGCGCCACCCAGTTCTCCTGCACCGTCTGCCACAAAACTTTCAACCGTAATAACTTCGTATAGCATACATTATACGAAGTTATACGAGTGGGGTTAGATTCTTGTGCATGACATTGACCATGATCATATGGGTGTACTGTTACTGTATGATGATGCAGATGCACATGTGGGGGCACGGGTCGGAGTACAGGAGGGGGACGGCGGCGCTGAGGGGGGCGCAGCCGACGGCGATGCTGCGGCTGCCGTGCTACTGCTGCGCGGCGGGGTGCCGGAACCACATCGACCACCCGCGGGCGCGCCCCCTCAAGGACTTCCGCACGCTGCAGACGCACTACCGGCGGCGCCACGGCGCGCGGCCCTTCGCCTGCCGCCGCTGCGCCAAGCGCTTCGCCGTGCGCGGCGACTGGCGCACCCACGAGAAGAACTGCGGCCGCCTCTGGCGCTGCGCCTGCGGCGCCGACTTCAGGCACAAGCGCTCCCTCAACGATCACGCCCGCGCCTTCGGC
>SPJY01020995.1:283729-454514 GCA_005191435.1 Raddia distichophylla
CGCTCTCTCTCTAGCGATCTCTAGAGATCTCCCTCTGTGAGCATGGGGATGATCATATGGGTGTACTGTTACTGTATGATGATGCAGATGCACATGTGGGGGCACGGGTCGGAGTACAGGAGGGGGACGGCGGCGCTGAGGGGGGCGCAGCCGACGGCGATGCTGCGGCTGCCGTGCTACTGCTGCGCGGCGGGGTGCCGGAACCACATCGACCACCCGCGGGCGCGCCCCCTCAAGGACTTCCGCACGCTGCAGACGCACTACCGGCGGCGCCACGGCGCGCGGCCCTTCGCCTGCCGCCGCTGCGCCAAGCGCTTCGCCGTGCGCGGCGACTGGCGCACCCACGAGAAGAACTGCGGCCGCCTCTGGCGCTGCGCCTGCGGCGCCGACTTCAGGCACAAGCGCTCCCTCAACGACCACGCCCGCGCCTTCGGCGCCGGCCACGGCGAACCCGCGGCCACCGCCGCCGCCGGCGGCGTCAAGAACGATTGAGTAGTGCCTGTACGTCTGGGGTGAGTGTAAACCATGCATATGCCTGCATGCTGCTGAATACTTGTATAGTTGTATATACGTATATGACAATGCTTATATATTGATAACGATTAGTGTGTATCATCAGTGCATGTAGATCCGTTTAAAACATTCAGCCTCAGATCGTGAGGGCCAGGGTAAATTATTAATTTGTTTGTGATCATATGTATTGTGGATCGATCTATGCAAAATGAAGATTTCAATTGGCAATATGCATATATGATGGGTTAAATATCACATGGAAATACAGGAGCAGCGCATTATTTGCATGTAAGATGTGAGAATTAATCTTTTTGCTAACGCGTCGTTTGGTTCAGGGTTAGTTAGGACTGTAAGATTATAGCTAGCATTAATCTGTATGTTTCTATTTGGCAACCAACCTTGCTAATCTGAAATATCGTTTAGCTTGATTAATTAGGGAAAATGTAATGCAGTCGGTCTATACAGATGTTGCAACTTGCAACTGCCTTGTTCGCACATCATGCAAGCATAGAAAGAATGAATTGAGTCATGAGCTCAAACTAATGCCATACTCCTATGATTTTCTATACACATTACTTATGTGTGGGCCTCATGGGTTACATATATATATATGCCGATTACAAAGGTGGAATAGGATTTCGAAAAGAACGTTGAGCATATGAAGCCGATACCGACCTTGAGTTTAGAGCTTTACAACGAAGAAACTTGTTGATTAAATTTCACATAATACATACTAGCTAGAGGTCAATGATCGACTGATGTTTTTACATATATCACGTTAATATGCTTTATGAACTCATGTTTTTGCACCTGTATGTGTTATTATAAAAATAAAGGGTAGAGGAACGTAAGAAAACCTCCACTTTACCATCTGCGACCTATTCTGTTGCAAATTTTATCGTTCGATCATGACATATATCTTTGCTCCACACATGTGTAAAACCAGAGGTCCATGTTAAATTTTGTACTTAGATTTTGTTCTGTGTATTTGTGGGTCGGGTCTGCAATGTTCCAGTGCATTGTTTCTTTATTATATAAACTAAGTTTTTTTTTCATAGGTTGAATGCGACAATCCTGGAATTTATTTACATAATTGTCTATTGCAGATGGTCAAAGGAACCAATGAATTCTAATAAATCAAGTTTCTATTTTTTATTATTCTCTGTATATACTGACTTGGACAGTAAAATAAATAATGATATGTTGGTTGTGCATTTAGTTTTGGGCTCTTTTCCGTTTAACCTAATGCAATATCAATTTTTCTATACAGATTTGAAGAAGACTGGATGATTAAAAAATGTGACTCCAAATTCAAACAAAGTGTGCGCTTTCAATAATTATTCTATATAGCATGTTAAACTCTGACTAATGCTATATAATGTGATTTATACTATTTGTGACTAATGATGTATTATGCAATTTATACTATTTGAAATTTTAAATACCACATGATACGTATGATACATAAGACAGATAACAACGGGTGTGCCATTTGGCGCGCAATCCTTCCTAGTAGAAAACATTTCACCTGCCCTTTACTAAAAAAACATTGAAGGAAAACAATTTGTGAAGTAGTAGACAGGCCGTGGGGGTGCTCTGTCTGCCTAAAAGTTCGAGAGTTATGCTCAAGCCAAATATGTCAGGGTACGACCATGATCGCCAAGCTAGCCCCTTTAGGAGCTTGAGCGGCTTGTGCAACCTCAGACCACCATCGCAGGAGCCAAAGAAGGAAGTAGTGCATGATGATGAGCTTGTTGGAGAAATTCTAGTGAGTTTTATTTGTTCAAGTCCTCGTCACGTTCTTGAGGCTCTTCGAGGGAGACCTGGCCACCGGCGACTCCGCCGCGCTCTGCCCCTGCAGCCTCCTCTGCGCAACTGATCTATTCCTTAATTATAGGAGGGATATATTAGTTGGCAAAAGGCTGAGCACAGAATTATTTTGCGTGCATGCGCCATATTGATAGCTGTGTCTCACATGATGGGCCATTTGCCAAGAAGAGAAAATTACGGAGTATCCATTAATTCCTAGTATAATTTACACATGAATTGTTAGGCGCCATGCAAGGAAATCCACAAGTCCACGTCTAGAAAATATCACCCGATCCAAGTTAGTTATAGGAGAGAAAAATTTTCTATCTTTAATTAATGTATTTTTTATTTATTCCAGTTTATTTGTAACGTGACCTGCATGGTTGGAGGACTTTGGTTCTTTCTACGCGTCGGTTTAGATTGGAGCCGGTAGTAGTTTCATCGTAGGGGAAATACAAGGAGGTCGTCCTCCTGTGTAACAGATCAGTTTTATTATGAGAAGAGAGAACCAGAAAACGCCATGACGATTGAAGGCACCAGTTCTTGAGTTCTTACCGTTCTCGGGTTTGTGATCGCCGGCGCAAGGCAAGAACATGCCGTTCTTGTAATCGTCCACGGAATCTATATGATTCAACCTCGTTGATTCGCGTTCGTTCGTCGACCGTGGTTCGAGAGGCTAGGTGCTCGCTCCTTGTTGATCAATGACTTCGAGGATCGAGTGTGACGTACCGTGAAAGATCGAGCTACCCTACGTACGCTCAACAGAAGGTTGGGCTGTATCAGAAGCCGTTTGGACCGGGAGCTTTGCAGCTTTGCAAGATGAAGACCACCTCTTTGAGTTCATTCGAATAGAAAAGGGAAGCTCCAGCACTGAGAGGTCAATATAGGGTAGTTCAGCTAACCCCAGTTGAGACTGTGGTTACCCAGCGTAAAATCCCCAAGGATAAGGGCTAAAATGCTGGGCATTTGCTTTTATCATTGTGATCCACATGGTGGCCTTGGTGATTGACCAGAATCCTGATGAAGTTTTTTTTTTTTTTCTCATATTGAGTTTTCCTTGAGGTGGAAGAATATGGTGTTTGTAACGTTACATTTGAGCCAGGCTAATCTCGATCGGTGACCTAGCTAGATTTTTTCCTGCGCATTTTGATCGATCGATAGTAATGCATTTGGATTTACTAATCTACCTAGTCTTCGTAAGGAAAACTAGTCTGGCTTTCGACACAGTCGAACATTTTTTAAAATTACGATTTGATGATCCGCAATTTTTTTTTTGTGTTACACGTGAGAAATTCAGCTCAAAATTCAGCTAGCTTCACCTTGCCCGTAAACTCTCTCTTTCGCTTTCTCCCAACAGCTTCATCACCTTTCCTCTGTCAGTTCTGCTTCGCCATCTCCGGTCTATGAGACCACCTATATATCATCCGAACGCCCCTCATTGGCCTCAATCCCCTCTTCACCCTCCTCCTGATTCAGCTCATCCTGCGCCTGAACCACTGGGATCTCACGGTTTTGCATGCTCAGACCCGAAGTATTTCCGACAAAATCTGATGCCTCTACACCAGATCGAGATCCAGCCTCTGTGGAAGAACCAACGAGACCTCCATCACCCAATCCTCGATGCGATGTAGGTGGGGCGCGAGCCCAGGAATAACCCCCTACCTGGAGTACGACCTCTCCCGAACTCTCATCCTCCGCGATTCCAACCATCGAAGCGCCTTCCACCATTACCCCTCTGTCTCCGACCTCTCGGATCCATGCGATGGATCTTTGCAGGTGGAGAATGCACAACCTCCGCAAAGGATCTTCGATCTCCAGCTAGGGTTCCACTCCAGTGCGATGTCAGGAGAGGGGAAAAGGAATGGGGAACGACGCTCTCACTCGCAGAAACCGCCCATATGTGGCCAAACAGGTGGGAAATCTGTGAATTCCGGGGCAAAATAGAAACTCCACTATTTCGATCCACCCCAATCGAGGGTAATGGTGGAAATCCAACACCAGAGACCCCATCGAATCCCAAACACCAGGTAGACGCATGTCGCGCTCGCGCATGCATCGACGCCCTCTCAGCCGAGTGCCACGGCGGAGCAGCCTCCAGACGCCCGCCATGGTCAACCCTAGACGAGGACTCGCCATGCGAGACGGAGGAGGAAGGAAGAGAACGCAAATTCGCCATCTGCTGCGGCTGTTTGTGCTCTTGTAGCTAGTAAGCTTCATACAACGGGAGGCCCTGCCATCGCTAAGCCATCGCTTCTCCTTGGTTCGGGCGCTAGCATCGTCGCTAGATAGAGCGATGACTCCCTCATCTATATCCTCCACCTCATCGTTTTGCTGGCATGGCACTGGTTATATATGACTTAGAGACTGCTGAAGTGTAGTGTTGTACATGCTCTAAGGCCCCAGAAGACAACAGGCAGTCTGGTTCCACTGACCCAAAGTAGTCGGGGATGCTCGACGAAAAAGGGAAAGAGAGACTCATCACAACCAATCACGAAAATGCCCCGTGGAAAGAAGGGGAACCAGTTGAGAGCTGGTAGTCAGGAGAGCAGCCTGCATGCGAGGCGCTCTGAGATCTGAATATAGCATTACCAGAAGTACTAGAAGGAAATGAAAATGCACGAATAGCCATAAATAATGTGAGTGCAAACATTGGTTATAATAAACTAAACGAACTTGCTCCTGCAATGGGAATAAGCAGTGAAGAGCAAGGTAATGAAATGCTAGAATCAACCCGGATGGATATGGTGGTAATGACGGAAGTTGGATAAGATATTTCGGGTCGAGAGGTTCTAATGAAGCGTTTCACTATAGTCGAAGGTACAAAATTACTCAACACATAGGCTTTTCTGCATCAGACCTCGGCCAATTCACTACCACCCGCTATCAGTTAAGAACACCGAATGGTTATGATCACCTCCGATTGGGCTCGACTGGACTAATACTAATGGGTGGATTCCACAAAATGCCGCTCGGATAGCAGAGTTGTCACCACCTACTACCTACCGCACAGTCATTGAATCAGGTGTCTACCGGGCACTAACTAGTCTAGGCACCACACTTGTACCTAGCAGCACTACGCACCAAGTCGTCACTTGATATGAACCCGCACTAGATAACACAACGATCTAGCACAAGCCAAATACCAACGGAGAAACAGTATGTATGAAATAACTTTGCTTTTTAAATAAAGGGATAGGACTAAGTGTTATCGACAATAGAGCAGAGCTGAACTCACACCCGACCCGAGTTCGGCTCCGGAGCACTAGTGGAAGAGCGCTGACACGCCGGCTTCTCCTCAGCACTAACTCTTCTCTCTCACCTCCTCTACTTTCTATTTGGGCAGCTAATGTTGCTTTCTTCTTCCCGCACTTCTCCGTGTTTTGCAAATGAAGAGATGGGGTCCTTTTATAGTGCACCGGAGCAAATGAGGTCGTGCCATGTATAGGGCACGCGTCAACCTCTCACCAGCCAAAGGAGAATTCGAGAGGAGCATCCAAGGAGGTCAGCCGGCCTAGGTGGGTTGGCCAATCCACCTTCGGTGCCTCTTGGCCCTCAATTTCGCATAGGATACTTCTTCGACGGCGTAGATCATCTCCTGAAGTCGGTTTTGGTAATTGGAGCCGGTAAAAGGGTCTTCCATGTGGAACCATCGATCCTCCTCAATGTAATCTAGTCACTAGGATCAAACCGACTCGTTTTGGACGCTTGGGATGGTCTCCATTTGTGCTTCTAGGATCACTGGAGGAAGCACACCTTGGGTTTGGAGCAGGTGTAGGTCGGCCGGTCTAAGGTGGTCGGCCAACCAGCACTTTTCTCCGGTTCGGGCCCACTTTTGCTCAGATGAGTCCCTGAGACACAATCTTACCAAAACTTATGGAACTTTGTTAATTTGCACAAATTATATCCATGTTCCTTCATTTTAGAGACATGTTGACGGTCGAAAGTGTATAAAAAGTTGTAAATAGTGACTGTCAACACACCCCCACGCTTAGGTTTTTGCTCGTCCTCGTGTAAAGGTAAATTAATGAGACTTAAGCAGGTTCAAGACTTATAACTCTACGGAATTCAAATGACAAGCATAAAAGTTATTCCATGATACTACTGAAATTGCGGGGTTTGAAAGTGGCTACTAACCTTATCTTATAAGAGTTGGCAAATGGAATAGCTAACTCAGGGTGATACTTTCTCCAATTGTTTAGCATGACCTAGAGTTTTAAAATCTTGCAAAGAACTCTTGGCTCAATCCTTAAGTGATACTCTCGAATCACTCAAAGTGTTTAAACCTCACCAAGGCTAAGATAGCCTTGCACTATCATCTAAGGTTTACGTAGGGCTCAGGGTAGGATAATGAAATAATCATGATGCATACTGTTGTTAAGTTAAAACAAGATCCTAATTAAGATCATGCCAATCTAATTTCCAATCATTTCAAAATCAATGCCTAGAGGTGAGGGAGAGAATGAACTCATGCCAAAGGAATAAGACGAATACAAGTGCAAGGATGTATGGTACTAGTGAGTCCAACACATTAGATCTTGAATTGTGGGAATGATGGTCTTTTCATTAGAAATCCATTTTTCAAATATGTCCCTTTTTCAAAGAAAGTAATGTGGCTTATGGATTTTTCTCTTTCTCTTTTTTTTTTTTATTTTGAAGACTAAAGATAGCTTGCCTCCCTTTTTTTCGAAATCTCCTCCATGCCTCTTATCAAACTTGGGACTTCTAAAGATTTTATGCAAAATGGATCATTTATTTTGAGAAGACCATCATATAGGTAGGTATGGTGGCACTAGGAAATATGAATGGTTTCCAATGTTTCAGGGTGGAATGTCTGGCGAAAGTGGACGCTTAAATCCAGGCGGAAATTGACGTTACCAGGCATGAAAAAGCTAGCAAGCAATGGATACGCGAAGGAGAATGATGGATGAGTGCCTCGTACTTAGCGGCGTTGTTATTGACTGGAAACAGGATCTGAAGGACGTACTGTAGTTTATTGCCAGCTAGAGATATGAGCAAAATTCTAGCCCCCGCGCCGCTCAGCATGAGCGAACCGTCAAAGTACATTGTCCAGTACTCGAGATTCTCCTTGGCTACAGGGGTTTGGCGCTCTGTCTATTTGACAATAAATCGGCAAGTGCTTGAGATTTAATGGCTAGTCGAGACTTGAACTTTATCTCAAAGGTTCCAAGCTCAACTGCCCACTTTGCAATTCTCCCGGTGGCCTCCCGGTTGTGAAGTATATCCCCAAGCAGAAAGGATGTGACCACCGAAATCTCATGATCTTGGAAATAATACTTGAGCTTTCGCGACGTGATGAGCACAGCGTACAAAAGCTTCTGAACATGGGGGTATTTTATCTTGGAGTCGTCCAAAACTTCGCTGACAAAGTAGATCGGGCGCTGGATCTTCTGAGAGGAACCTTCCTCATCACGCTCCACAATCAATGCGCTGCTGACTACGTGAGTCGTGTCACCAATGTAAAGTAGGAGAGACTCTTGGGGCATGGGCGGAACCAACACCGGCGATGTAGTGAGGAACCTCTTGAAATCTTTGAAGGCTTCTTGTGCTTCCGTGGTCCACTGAAAACCATCTTGTGGGAGGAGAAGTTTGAAGAAAGGCATGACGCGTTCCCCTGTCGGGAAACGAATCGGCTGAGCGTCACGATGCATCCAGTGAGCTTTTGCACATTCTTCTGACTGGCCGAGGGCTTCATCTTCATGATCGCACAGATCTTCTCTGGATTAGCCTCAATGCCTTGATGAGATACGATGAAGCCGAGCAATTTTCCAGATGGCACCCCAAAAACGCACTTCTCAGGATTGAGCTTCATCCGATATGCCCATAGGCTCTCGAACGTTTCGGCCAGGTCCGCGATGATATCGGGTTTGGCACGAGTCTTCACGACGACGTCGTCGACATAAGCCTCCACGTTGCGGCCGAGCTGAGTTTGGAAACACCGCTGTATAGTGTGTTGATAAGTGGCACCAACGTTTTTAGCCTGAACGGCATTGTGATATAGTAGAAAGCACCAAAAAGCGTGATGAACGACGTCTTGATGCAATCTTTCTCCTTCAAGCTGATCTGATGATAGCCTGAGTAGGCGTCCAAAACACTTAAGAGCTCACATCCTGCGGTAGAATCCTCCACTTGATCAATGCGGGGGAGCCCGAAAGTATCCTTTGGACAGGCCTTGTTGAGGTCAGTGTAGTCAACACACATGCGTCATGTTTTATTCTTCTTCTGCACGAGGACCAGGTTTGCTAACCACTCGGGGTGATATACCTCCTTGATGAACCGTGCTGCCAACAATTTGGTGATCTCTTCTCTGATGGTTTCCTTCTGATCCGGTGCAAATCTTCGCAACTGTTGTTTGATCGACTTGGCCTTGTTATCAACGTGCAAGGAGTGCTCGATCACCTCCCTCGGAACACCGGGCATGTCCGAAGGTTTCCAAGCGAACACATCTTGGTTTACCCGGAGGAAGGTGACGAGCGCGTCTTCCTATTTTCCATCGAGCCCTGTCCTGATCACGGTCATTTTGGTCGCGTCAGGCGGGTCCAACGTTATCTTCTTCGTCCCCTCAACCGACTGGATGGAGGTCTTGGCTTGCTTCTTGGCCGGTATGTCCCCTCCTCCTGGAGTGAGGCGACTGCTTGCCAGATCTTCTCCATCTCCGCCGAGGCGTCCAAGGCCTACGCCATCTCGCAGCTTTTTTTGCCGCAGACCAGGGACTGCTTCACGCCATTAGGACCCGGTATCTTCATGACGAGGTATGTGTAGTTAGGAACCGCCATAAACTAGGCGATGCCCGACCTTCCCAAGATAGCATGGTATGCCGTCTCGAAATCGGCCACCTCAAAACTCAGACTCTCCGTCCGATAATTTTCTTTGGTCCCGAATGTGACCGGCAGCGAGATCTGTCTGTGTGGTACTGCAGACGTCCCGGGGATTACCCCATGGAAAGGGGATCATCCTTGCCGTAGCTCGGAACGAGGAATCTTCATCTGGTCTAGGGTTTTGACGAAAATGACATTTATCCCACTCCCGCCATCAACCAGCACCTTCTTAAGCTTGTTCCCCCGAATGACTGGATCTAGGACCAGAGGGTACCTTCTTGGGAATAGTATTTTTGGTCACCGACTGCTTGGAATTATCTGCAAATTTTTGCAAGATGAGGCAATCTTTTGCAGCGTGCTTACCGCGAGGGTGGAAGGGGCACACTGCCTCCATGACCTTGTTTCGTTGTCATTGTGGGGCTTAGGTCGATTGCGCTCCACGTTCACAACCATATCGTCTCCCTTGTGCTTCTTATCTTTTGGCTTGCCTAGTTCATCATTTGACTTCTTTTTGGAGCCTATATCATGGCCACCCCGATGGTTAGGATGGCCTCCTCAGCATTGGCTTCTTGATCCGTCATTGTGAACATTGCTTTGAGTGTCCTCGGGGTGGTCCCGGGTCATCTGCCTGATTAGTACTTCGGATTTACATCCGGCGAAGAAGGCATCGATGACGTTTTGCTCCGAAACGTCCCAATCTCATTCTTCTTTTTGGTAAAGCACTTAATAAACTCGCGGAGAGTCTCACTCTTCCAGCGATGTAACTGACCAATCTCCCATCTCCCGGCGGGCCTTTCATAGGTCCCCTGGAAGTTGGCGATGAATTGCTCTTGGAGGTCGTCCTAAGACTCAATAGAGTTCTCCGGGAGTCTGTTAGCCTTGTTTGGGCGGTTGGGGTCAGAGCGACCGGCAGATAGTTCGCCATCACGTTCTGATCACCTCCTGCCGCGCTGACTGCCAGGGCGTAAACCTGTAGCCTGTTATTTGGGTCCCTCTCGCCATCGAATTTGTCGATGCCTTTGAGGTTAAAACCGTCCGGCCAGACCACTCGTCGGAGATCCGGGGTGTACGCCCGAATTCCTTCCAAGGGTCGTGCCTTTTGGTGCTATGGAGATCTATTGAGGCGTTCGGAGCGCTGACCTTGACGAGGATGCCGGTCAAAGTGGTTGTGCCGACTGGTGGTGCTCTCGGCATGGTCGTCGTTGTGCCGATTGCAATGACCACTCGCTATCAGCTCGTTCCCTCCTCCTGGCTTCTAAGTCGTGGCGGAGGTCGTGACCCGCCAATCGGTGTGATCCACCGGCGGTAGAGGCACGCGCCTTGCTCCGGTTGCACGCGGAACGGCTGTTTGCCGTCACGGGTGCAGTAGGAGCCGGATGCGCCTCGTTATCTTGGATGGCTGCCATCTCGACCAAGGCCGTTGCCCGAGCCAGGATTTGGATAAGCGGACTATCTTCTGGAAGCTGCGGCGCCATGGTCTCCAGAAGGGTCCTTGAAGCGACGATGTTCGCCTGAGCGGTCGTGCAGACGTCATGCTCTCTCAGCTTTACCGCCCGCAACTCATTCTGGACGTTACGGCCGCGGATTTGAAGCTGACGCATGCGATCTTGATCTTCCGCAAGGCGCTGATCCGCGGCGGCCGCCTCCGTGGCGGCTGTTTTGTCCCCGGCGCACTGGGAAGTGGAGTGATAGTCGCCCGCGCCAAGGATGAAAACTTCGTTGTAGTTGCAGATCTCTGTGCTCTCATCTGACTCGGAATCCGAGTGGTAGAGGCTGACCTGCTCACTTTGTCTGATAGGTTTGCCAGCATTGATGACACCCACGAACGTGGTTGGATCCGGTCGGATTGCTCCGACGGGATTATAGGGTTGATTCTCAGTGTGGTCAACTCCTGCCCCGAGTCCGAGGAAAGTCTGCGTGAAAGTCGTAGCGGAGTTCTTGAACCCGAAGGGAGATCCAATCTGAGACACCGAGACTCCCCTGGATTGGGTTGTGCCCGTATCCAAGGAAACAGTGGTGCTGAGTCCTTCGCTGCCCGGTCCGGTGGAAGGTACGGGATGGAATTGTCGGCGCATCAATCTGCCGAAGGTATCTGCAGAATTCTCCAGTCCAAACGGTAAAGGAGATGGTGAAACGCAGATACTTTCTTGAGAAGCGATCTCTCCAGGAAAGGGGAGACGAAGGTTGCCGATGTCGTCAGCAAGAAAGTCTAGGGATCCAAAGCGTACTGCTCGTCCCAGCGCGAAGACGACGGTTGGCAAACTTGACGATGCCATCTAGCTTGACGATGATCTTAATGCTCCCCCTACCTGGCGCGCCAACTGTCGACGGGTGGCTAACCGGGGGTTATCGTTGGCAATAGATTTAATTGGGGTAACGCGCTAGATCTCAAGCTCAATGGTAACACAAGACAGGGATTTATCCAGGTTCAGGCCCTCGCGGTGGAGGTAACACCCTAATCCTGCATTCTGGAATTATGAGATTGATCTGGTTATCAAGGAAGTTCGCATGCCTCTACGGCCCTTACCCCTCCCTTTATATAGTGCAGGGGGATAAGGTTACATGGTATGATCTCTAGGGAGTTCAGCACGTATACGCACCGATATTTACATATATGGATCTCCTAATCAAACGGAATCAAACTCTATCCTCAGGACCATACTTGGCGCCCAAGTTACGTGCAGTCCGAGTGGTTATATTTTCCTCCAGCTGGCTCAGGTCACCCCTGTTCGCTACCTCATAGGCCCTCTGTGAGGATACCCGGGGCTCATGTAGTCCACAGTGTTTACATCCTAGAGTCCAGAAAAACCACCACAAAAAAAATTGCATCTACTATAGTCTGAGCCACGTTTAGCCATAACATTATTCTTAGTGTTTTGCATCTTTGAATTTTTGCCCATAGTTATTGTCATGTTGTTGGTCGTCAAGTCTTAGATTGGTCTAGTTTGTCGTTGTTTCAAGTCGAGTGGCCTTGATTTTCCCTCGCCAGCAGTCTTGTGTTACTATCCCGCCATCGCAAACCCCAGATAGGTTGCAAACCGCATTGTATCAATCGCCCTGCATAGCTACCCATCCAATTTGTCCATCCGCACGCCCACTGCCCCCCGAAATCGAAAGTTCGCCTTGCACTAAAACCCTAATCCGGAGACCCTTGGTAAAACAACCATAGCTTTCTCATACGAGCTACGCTTGTGCTCCACAACCACTCGTTGGAAAGATCTAGAAAAGATACATTTAATTCCGACCACTTTGTCGGTTTGGGATAAATCTGAATCCCCAAAAAACTTCTGGAAGACCGAGTATCGGGCCCCAAAAGTTTCTACACGCTTTTCAAAGCACACGTCAAAATTTATATTGGCCACCCCCTACCTTCAATTTGAGGGGAGATTGTGTTGGATCCATATTGCTGTGCTGCTGAAGCAAGATAAATTATTAGGAAAAAATAAAAAAATTAGTGAAGATGCAGCGCACCGAAAAGAGCCGTGCAATATGAAAAAAAGAGATTCGCAAAGGAGTTTCTTGTGCTCCGTGTTCAATACCAGTGTGCATTACCTTGAATTTTGGCCCTTTGTGATACCCATCCTTCCAAGCTTGACCTACATCTGAGTCTAGACTAGTCCAGCAATTGTACTACTTTGGATTAATTTTCAACTTTGCAGTATTGTTTTGAACAATTGTGTATCCTTTGTAACATATATAAGCATGTCCAAGCTCCACCATCTACTAACAATACAGGGACGAAAACTAGCCATCGCTTTGCCACCACGTGAGTCGAATTGTCGTCATCCAGTCGTTAATTGTACATACTGCTTGCGTGGTAATAACCTATAAGAGCAAAAGATAGGTTTAAGTGTGAGAAATTTCCTACTAAAACCTACCAATAGTGCATAGGATATATATCTCTGTGGATTTTCTATGTTTCTACTAACCATGTTAGGAGAAAGTGAGAATGAGTGTGTGTTACACTCCGAGTTCGCGAAATACATGGAGGACCAACAAAAGGCCATGGCTTATATGACCAACAACATCACTCAACTTGTGAACAATAACACTCATGGGATGGAGTGGCTATTGAGAAGAGTTGCTGAATTGGTCATAAGGATGGATAATTTGGAGAGAAGAGCTCCTGCTATTGCTGCCCATGTGCCTCCTGCTGCCCATGCTGACCGCCACACATGGGTTGATGAGGTTGAACAAGCTGAGAACAACCACGTTGATAATTCTGAAGATGACGATGGTTCCAATGTACAAAAAGATCAAGATCATCAACGACTCCTTCACAATCGGCAAGGTATGACAAGAAATCGACAAGGTAACCATGAGGTACATAATGAATCATTAGCAAAGGTTAAGTTGTCCATACCTCCATATGCTGGTAGATATGATCCTGATGCTTATTTAGACTAGGAATTGTTGGTAGATCAAAAGTTTTCATGCTTTGATGTGTCCCCTAAAAAACAAGTTAAAATTGATGTTAGCGAGTTCACTGGTTTTGCATCTATTTGGTGGCATGAAATTTGTAGGGGAGGAAACGAACCAAGAACTTGGGATGCTTTAAAACTTGTCATGCGAGCTAGATTTGTTCCTTCTTATTATGAACGAGATTTACTTAATAGGTTGCAACGTTTAAACCAAAATAACAAATCAGTTGAGGAATATTATCAAAAACTACAAATTGGTGTGTTGCATTGCGGCTTACAAGCAAATGTGGATGCTAAAATGGCTAGATTCTTGGGAGGGTTAACCCATGAGAATATACTTGATTATAAGAAATACAATTCTATCAACCGCTTGTTCAATCTTACTTGCAAAGCTAAAAAGAGAGTGCAGGGACAACAAATCCGGACAAGAGGAAGCTTGGGTGGTTCGTCAAAACCGAACCATGAGACTGCAAAGGCTCCATTGTCCACACTTCATCAAGCGTTTCCACCAGTTGTACCTTCTACCAGTCCAATGCGTGCTGCAAGTGTGAGAAAGAATTCTACAGTGCACACTCCCACAAAGAGTGCTTCTTCTGTGGCATCAACAGGATGACCCCGCGACTTGCAATGTTCTTGTTGCAAGGGTTTTGGACATACACGGCGTGATTGTTTTAGTTAACATGCCCTCATTATTCATGAGGATGGTGAGTACTCTTCTGCTAGTGATATTGACGATGAACATGCTTTTAATGCCACTAACCATGCAGGTAAGGATGATTTTGATGGAGAGGTATGTACTGTTGGTATGTCGAAGGCTTACCCGGCGCTTGTTGTCACACGTGTGCTGACTGCACAACCAGAGCGGCTACAACAAAGCCAGCAACATAATCTCTTTCAAATAAAGTTCATCGTCAACGAGCAAGTGGTGCCTGTCATTATCGATGGAGGAAGTTGCAATAATTTTGCAAGCGTTGACATGGTCGAGAACCTTAGCTTGACCACATCTGCACATCCGCATCCGTACTGCATTGAATGGTTCAACCATTACATACCGCATTTCCTCACCATTACGAGCACATTTGTTATTCTTCATAAGTTTTTTAAAAATGTTTCTTTTAAACAATCTAGTGACATTCACTCGGATTCGATTGATATCTGCATATTTGGTGACATTTACCTTAATGCGCAGGGCATGAAAATCACTTCTTTGGTGATTATTAAGCTCATCAAGTATCAAATACAAAATCTTGCTATCCAATGTGATGCACAAGAACATAATTCTGGTTGAAACCGTCGACGTTCTGTTCACCGGGGGTGTTGTCGGCAATGAAATATATGGGGTGCGCTAGATCTCAAACTCGATGGTAACACAAGACAAGGGATTATACAGGTTTAGGCCCTCGCGGTGGAGGTAATACCCTAGTCATGTGCTGTGGGATTATGACGATCGTATGATCATATGCAGAGCGTATTGTGCATCTATTAGTCTTCTACCGAATCGGGGGCTCCCTGCCCGCCTTATATAGTGGGGGGGGGGCAGGGTTACAAGATAGAGTCCTGATCGGTTACGAGGTAGGATTCCTATCTCTATCCTTTCTTGCCGAACACGCAATTATCCGGGATTACAATTATGTCTTCCCTATTTAGGATAGACTTCTATTTCTATCGTATTCTTGCCATACAAGTCGGATAGTAAGCCAGGTGGCCCCTGTGCATGTATGGCCGGCTCGGCCCATCCCCTGTTAGGTGTTCGTCGCGGCCCGTGGACACCCGGGGCCCATGTATTCCACAGTAGCCCCGAGTGCTTCACAGTTGAGTTGCTGTTTGTTCGGTCACATCCCCGTCGAGTCATGCTTCACGCCGAGTGCTTCTAGTTCTTGACACAGCTCACCGACTGGTTTTTTTCCTCATGTCGAGTGCTCCATTGCATGCAAGGAGACTGTGGAGGACTCAATAGAGCTCCTTGTTGAAATTTTGGAGTGGTACCCAGCTTGATTTATCGGAATGCTGGCTATTGGCCCATCATCATGGGACATACCCTTGTTTGGATGAGGCTTGGCCGAGTGGTACCTGTTCCCATTTGTCGCGGTGTACGGCTAGCGACTCTTTTTAGAGCGTAACCCCGAAACTTAAGCCAGAATCAACTCATGGTACCTGGTTCTATCATGTAGTAACTAGTAGTTGGCCCAATCATGGGGCATACCACAAGAAGAAATTGATCTTTAAATTGACTTGGTTGGTATCCGAGTCTCGCTTGTCTCGGTGACCGGCAAGAGGCCCAGCATAGGGCATACCATATCCCAAGCTAAATTTGGCCTAGTGGTACTTGTACCCGTCTATCGCGGTGTACAGCAAGCGGCCCCGTAGGGCTTACCAAACCTTGGGCTAAGATTTTAGATTAGCGGTACCTGCACTTGTTTTATACAGTGTACAGCGGGCGGCCCCACCACGGGGCGTACCTTTAGGAAGGAGTTTAATCGAGTAGCATCTGTACCCGGGTTGCGGTGTACAGCGGTCAGCCCCATGCTGGGCATCCAACCCCGACGTGCGGTGACCAGCTAATGACCCATCATGGGGTATGCCAAGAGATGGGTATAATTTTTGCAGCTCTTCCGGTAATCGGTCCAACATGCGACATACCGAGGCTTAATTTGGCTAAGTCCAACTACACCTATAACCACTAATTGTGATGTACAGCTGAAGGCCTTTTTTGAGAGGTGTACTTTGCGAACCAGGCCTAAGCTCGGCCCATGAATCAGCACACGTGTCTTTGCATTTGAATCTGCGCAGCCAAAGGATTTATTATATCCACTTTGCGCTTAGGTCTCTTCCCCTTCTTACCGCACTTGACAAGCCTTGACTTGACCAGCGCCGTCGTGGGGAAGAGCAACCATTATTACCGCCGTCCCGTCAGTACAATGCCTTCACATTGTGTTTACACAGGTGATCCACTAGCCGGGGCGATCGTTTCATCTCCCCCCAAGCTATAAGAAGCCCGGGACTTTTCACCGTGCTTTTCACCTACTCGTTGTAGATTTAGCACTTCACTTCCTCTTCTTCCTTTCCATTTTTCTCCATGGCAAACCCCTCCAATTCGGGTGCTCCCGCCGCCGGCGAGAATCCTCCTCCGCCACTAGCTCCAACTCCGGCACCAGTCGACGACGATTTCCCAGCCGGCGCCCTCCTCGACTTCAAAGGGGACAAGGTGATCGCCTATCTAGGCGATCTTGCAGATGAGATGGAGATCGACGAGGTGGCGGAGGACGACGCCTTTGCTGCCGCCGCCACTGAAGCCGCTGCCGCCGACACCAATCTAGCGGCAATGTGGCTGCAGTTCCACCAGGCAATGGCGGAGATCCGCGCCGAGGAGGCGATCGACGTCCTCGTGGGGGAGCACCCGCAGCTATGGGCGGTACGCACCCCTCATCGAGGCGCTAATCCCCAAGCTACTATAGATAGGGATTTTCTTTTTATTTATCTTCTTTCGGACCGACACTGAGCCTTAGCTCGCGATGTAATCGTCGGTCTTTTTAGTCTTTTGTAATCAGCTTTTGCCTGGATAAATGGAAGTACTTTATTCGAAAATCCATATGTGCCTTTCCTTCTTTGGAATCGACTCGTAAATCTACTCGGCGGGTACCCAGATTTTAATCCAGATCTAGCCGATTAGCTTTCTTGCCCGATTTCATCTTATTGCCACCTGTCTTAGAGACTTCCGCGTTCTAAGCTAAGCTCTGCCGAGTGGTACCTGTACCCGACTGGTTCGGTATACAGCTAGCAGCCCACTTGGAGCGTACCCTCGAAATTCAAGCCCAGGCCCAAATTATCGTTAGAGCTTGCGCTATTCCCGCTCAAAGCGAAAAACTTGATAGCATCCCTTCGTAAGTTCTGGGCCCAAAGTGAATTTTTCAGATTTCCTAGACTTGGCCGCTTGCTTCGCCATTAGGGTCCACAACCGTCGCGCGCCCAAAAACTCGCGCCGCCACCACTTACCCCATTGCTAGGGTTTGGTGTTTCCACGATCCAAATTTCACGCCGCCTCTGAGCTAGTCCGTCGCTAGGGTTAACCACCGCCGCAGTGATTCCCAAACCTTGTGCAGCCCCCTCCAGAGATGTCTTCCGTGAAGAATGTACCCGCAGCAGATCAACCGAAGGAATGGGTGACCTCGGTGACGATAGAGGAACGCCTGGAGGCGATGGTGGCCTCCGGAGTTCTCTCGGCGCAGGAGTTGATCTGCTGGCACCTAGCCGCGGGTGAGTCTTCCCCCACTCCTCGGGTCGAGGAAATCGTCGTCTTTGAATCCTTTTTCCCATGTGGCTTTGGCCTCCCCGCCGGCGCTTTCCTCCGTGGTCTTTTGAATTTTTATAAAATTGAGTTGATCAATCTGAATCCAAATTCTATCCTTCAGATTGCCATCTTCATCCACCTCTGTGAGGCCTATTTGGGAATTTTCCCCCATTTCAGTCTCTTCCGCCACCTTTTCCTCCTCAAGCCGTATCCAAACAAGAACGCCCCCAAAGTAATTGGGGTGCTGGCTTCCAGCTTCCGAACAGGTTGAAGAAACTTTATTTCTCAATCCCATTCAAAACTTCTAATAAGGGGTGGCACCAGGAATAGTTATATTGCGCCAATCCTGATCCTAGTCTCCCCTCTTTTGCCGGACTTTAGCCCAAAATTTCTGCATCTTGGACCTCAATTCCTTCCGCCGACGAGATGGGGCAAGTCACCGAATTGCTGAGCCTCATCGACAAGCGAAAAGCAGAAGGATTGACTGGGGTTGGAATCTCATCAACTTCACAATGCGCTGAGTGCAGCCCTTAAAGGAATATGTGCACCCGTGATTCGAATTTTTCGAAAATGTAGATCCTACTCAGGAAATTTCCAAGCGTATGACCGATAAAATGTTGGCCAGCCGACTGGTCGACCTCTTTGCTCTAGACGCGGAGATCCCAAGCGAGGATTGTCCAAAGCCCTTTAGCATAACAGAGCCCCCACAAGAGGTGAATTCTCGCCATTCTCCGGCATTTATCCTCCAATTCCTAAGTGTGGATCTCCTAATGCCTTGTTTGTTGTTGTTCACTGGACCGAAAGGACTTCTTTTCCGATGCTCCGCTTCCCAGCCTCCCTCAGCACAAGGGCTCCAAGCGGCCTGCAAGCGGCTCAACCGAAGAACCGAGTGCCAAGAAAGGGAAAAGGCCGTCAATCAAGAAGACAACAAAGAAAACATTTAGCCCACGGTACCCATCTGGGGGCCCAAAAAATCCGCGGGCGTTGCTGATGGTTGGAGCGACAACCAGTGGGAGTCGCTGAGGCTTAGTCATCCCAGTGGAGCAATCATCCTTAGAAAAGGAGATAGAGACCTCGGTCCACTTCATCGATTCAGGCTGTGGTTTGCCTTTTTCTACGTTGTGGACCTCCTGAGCAGCTGCCTTGAGGCTGCGCCGAGAGGGATAAGCCGAGGAACCGCCGAAGATTACGGCGATGTGGTTCACAGGCTCCTGATATTCATCATCATCGTTCCGATCACCACCATCGGCTGGGCGCTTGTCCTTGCCGGCATCACCTAGTTCGGGCAGGGTGGGCATTGGGCCCTTGCCGTTGTAGAAATCCTCAAGCTTTGCGGCCCAACTCCTGCAATGGCGTATATCGTGCCCGTAGTGCTGGTGGAACTTGCAAAATCAGTCACTCGGACCTTTCTTGCTTTGCCCGCCTCCCTGAGCAGGCTTCTTGCCCTTGTAATTATTGTTGGGCTTCTTCTGCCCATCCTTGGGAGGAGGTGCGCGATCTATACCTGCGACGGTATTGTTCGCATCACCTTTATTTTTCTTCTTCTGGGACTTCTTGTCATCAGGATTGTCGCTACTCTTCTTCTTTTCATCCACACCAGGCTGGGCGGGCAGCTCGCCCTTGTCGAACGCCTTCTTATACTGAACGCGCTCTGCCGCGTTGGCATAGCGATCAGCCGCCTTGAACAGGTCGTTGGCGGTCCAGGTCTCGTTGATCTCGAGATCCTGGGTGAGCCGCTCGTCGCGGACTCCGTTTTTGAAAGCGCGGACAACAGATTCATCCGAGATGTTCGGGATCGTGTTGCGAATCTTAATGAAACGCTTCACGAAGTTGCGGAGGGTCTCCCCGTTCATCTGGATCATCTGGTGCAGATCATCCTCCTTGCCCAGGCGCACGTAACAGCTCTGGAAGTTGGCAATCAGAGCGTCACAAAGCTGGTCATGAGCCTGATAGAACCTTCCAGGGAGCTGGGCCCTGGCAGGCTGTTCGATTGGGCCGTCAGGGAGTGGGCCATGGCAATGAGCCGTGATTTTATCCCCGACACGGGGTCCATGTACTCCACAAGCTTGTTATCACTGTCTGTTTAGCGGACTTCCATGACACAACTCCACCAGCTAAAGTGAAAACATATCCACTAGTAGTATTCATCTCATCCGAGTCACTAATTCAGTTAGAATCACTGAATCCTTCTAAGACAGCTGGATGGCCCGAGTAATGGATTCCAAGCTTCATGGTGACGGGATGAGTTCGCCGAAGTAAGCAATTCCGTGAGTCGATGTCTAGGTGACTCCATCGTCCGGACCGGTATGACAACCATTGGGTAGAGGTGAAGACGCCGTCGCGAGAAGTAGCCGCACAACTATCCACAATCAACATCGAAGATGATTGGTCAGTGTAGAAAGATAGATAGGCTAAGGATTGATCTTTCGATAACTGAATAGAGGAGTACAGGGTACAATATATAGCCTAGAGGAGGGGACAGGTCAGGCGTGGAATCGGCAGGCCATTAATGGTAATAATGCACACGTAATCAGGGGGATTACGCGTGCGGCATATTCTATGACATCTAGCATATTCCAACACTCCCCACAGTCCGAACGACGGATGACGTCGTTTAGACTGGTACAAACAAAGAAACAAGTACTAGCACTCCCACGCAGTCGGAACGGCAACAGCACGGACGTTCAGGCTGGATCGGAACTCGGTGAAGACCAAAGTAGGTAACCCCTTGGTGAAGATATCGACGTACTGCGACGACGTTGGGACATGGAGAACGCGAACCTGGCCGAGAGCCACCCGCTCTCGGACAAAGTGCAGGTCGATCTCGACATGCTTGGTGCGCTGGTGCTGCACTGGGTTGGTGGAAAGGTAGACCGCGCTGACGTTATCAAAGTTGACGACGATGGCTCGGCGAAGAGGGCACTGAAGTTCCTGGAGAAGTTGTCGTAGCCAGCACGCCTCAGCCACACCGTTGGCGACGGCCCGGTATTCCGCCTCAGCGCTGGAACAGGAGACAGTGTGCTGGCGTTTAGAAGACCAGGAGACCAAGTTGTCGCCGAGGAACAGGTCGTAGCCCAAGGTCGACTTACGAGTGTCAGGACAGCCAGCCCAGTCAGCATCCGAGTAGACTTTGAGATCAGTAGGCTCGGTGCGATGCAGGAACAGACCAAGCTCAAGTGTGCCCTGAAGATAGCGAACGATGCGCTTCAGGGCAGCAAAGTGGGGCTCCCGTGGATCATGCATGAAGAGGCAGATCTGCTGGACAGCATACGTGATACCTGGTCGGGTGAATGAGATACTAAAGAGCACCTGCTAAACTCCGGTAGAGAGTCGTGTCAGAGATTGGAGCCCCATTAGCAGAAAGCTTGGACTGGGTGTCCACCAGCGTGTTGCAGGGCTTGTAGTCGAACATTCTGGCACGGTCCAGAATATCAAGAATGTACTGTCGTTGAGAAAGATGCATTCCACCAGACTGAGGCTGAACTGAAAACCCCAAGAAGTGATGCAGAGACCCCAGATCCTTGAGGGAGAACTCACACTGAAGAGCTGCAATGGTCTTGTCCAGGAGAGCAGTCGAAGAGACAGTCAGGATAATATTATCCACATAGAGCAAAAGATAGACAATGTCGTCGCCACGATGAAAGACAAACAGTGATGTGTCCGCCAATAGTGATGTGTCGGCCTTTGCTTCGACAAAGCCCATGGAGAGTAGATGAGAGGCAATCCTGTTGTACCATGCTCGAGGCGCCTGCTTCAGACCATATAAAGATTTGTTGAGCCGGTACACATGATCTAAAAAGGAGGGATCAACAAACCCGAATGGCTGAGCACAATACACTGTCTTTGTGAGGGTGCCATGGAGAAAAGCATTGTTGACACCCAATTGACGGATAGACCATCCGCGAGAGAGCCAGTGTGAGAACAGTCCTGATGGTGGCCGTCTTGACAACTGGGCTGAAGGTCTCGTCGAAGTCAACACCAGGTCACTGGGTGAACCCACGAAGAACCCAGCGAGCCTTGTACCGATCAAGAGAACCATCTGCATACAGCTTGTGCTTAAAGATCCACTTGCCAGTGACAGTATTGGAGCCAGGAGGACGTGGAACAATGTCCCACGTGTGGTTGGCCTGGAGAGCCTCAAACTCCTGGCTCATAGCGTTGCGCCAATTGGGATCTGACAGCGCACCACGGTATGTCTTCGGTAGAGGAGACAATACAGTGACGTGAAATTTGAGACGCTCCCGGGGTCGAACATTACGCGAGTCCAAAGCCTTCCGACGGGTGATCATATGATGGGTATTGGTCACGGCGGGAGGGGGCACATCACTGGCAACAGCCTGTGGAGTGAGTCCAACAGGGGCAATGACATGCAGAGGCGACGAGGCAGCTAGGGGCACCCCACTGGCAGCAACCTAAGGAGGAGATCCAACAGGGGCAGCGGGGTGCACAATAGGCGTGGGCGCCGGAGAAGATGGCGAAGTCGGCGGTGGAGAGGCCGCCAATGCCGCCCGAGCAGGAGTGGCTGACGTGGCCGACGTGACCACTGGTAGGGCAGAGGATGGCGATGCAAGGGCGGCCGACGTGGCCGCCGGTGGGGCAGGTAGCAGTGGCGCATGTGGTGCTGATGAGGTACCTGTAGAAAAAACAGGAGCACGAGTCCCGGGAAAATCCTCGGAGTCTGAAAGAAAATCGAGGTCAAAGAGGGTGTGAGATGTGGTGGAGGCAAAAGGAAAGTTGGACTCATCGAAGACGACATGCCGCGAGATGATGACGCGGTTGGTCGTGAGATCGAGACAGCGCCACCCCCTGTGATCGGAGGGATATCCGAGGAAGACACAAAGAGTAGAGCGAGGGGCAAGTTTTTGCTTGGCAGTGCTAGAGAGATTAGGATAGCAGGCACAACCAAACACACGGAGATCGTCGTAGGTGGGGTGGGTGCCGTGAAGGGCAAAGTAAGGTGTGGAGTGAGAGAGGGTGGATGTGGGACGAAGGTTAAGGAGATGAGTGGCGGCATGGAGGGCCTCAACCCAGTAGGAGGGGGGCAGGCTGGCCTGGAGGAGAAGGGAACGCACGACATTGTTAGTGGTTCAAATGGCGCGTTCGGCCTTGTCATTCTGCTGGAATGTGTATGGACATGACATGCGGAGTGCAATGCCATGGTTAAGAAAGAAGGCCCTAGACACTGAGTTGTCGAACTCTTTTCCGTTGAATTGTGTGCGAGCGTAGGCGAGGAAGTTGGTGATAGTGGGGAAAGTCTCAGATTTTAGGCGTAGGAGGAAAGTCCATAAAAAATGAGAACAGTCATCGAGAATAACCAGATAGTATTTGAAGCCAGAAACACTAGGAACAGGAGACAACCATAAATCACAATGCAACAAACTGAATATCTGGGTGGCTCGAGATGAAGAAGGCAAAAAGGGTAGGCGAATATGACGACCGAGTTGACAGGCATGCCAAATCGGTTCGTGGCCAGCTTTATTACATGAGATAGAGGACGACTTGGCTAATCTAGAGAGGGACTCCTGACCAGGATGACCAAGACGTCGATGCCAAAGCGTCGAGGAAGGAATGCTGGTGGTGAAGGCATGGGCGGAGGCTAGACTTGGAGTGAAGGAGTAGAGATCTCCAGAGCTATTGCACCTGGCAATCACGTTCCGCGAACGAAGATCCTTCACAGAGAAACCAGAAGGGTCAAACTCAACAGAACACTGGTTGTCAATAGTGAATTTCCTAACGGATATGAGGTTCTTAATAATGTTGGGTGTAACGAGAACATTACGCAGAACAAGAGAACCGTTAGTGAAAGGAAATGAAAGATAACCGGTGTGAGTGACAGGGAGGCTGGACCCATTGCCAACAACGATGTTGGTCGGGTAGGAATGAGAGGCAGGGTGGGCAGAGGAGAGAGTACCAGCATCGGAGGTCATGTGTGATGTCGCACCAGAGTCCATGCACCACTCCGTATCAGCAGGTGGTGGAGTCAGGGTCATGGTGTTAAAGGCGTTGACCAACGACTGCTGATCCCAGCCTGCTCCAGCCATCGGAGGCCAGGCCCCACCGGTGGTCGCTCCTGGAGTCTGAGGGGGGTGGCTGCACCGAGTGCAGCTGCAGTGGCCAGGGCATGCGGAGCCTAGCGAGGTGGCACCGGAGGCCGTCCGAGAATCCCCGGACCCTGATGGGGCCACAATTGGATTGTGCCGATCCAGGAGTTGTATTGAACAGCAATAGCACCCCCACCGCCTGTGGGAGTCGAGTGAGGGCACCCCCACCATCTGACGTGGGAGGGCGACCGCCACTGCCAACGCCGCCGCTTCCTCCACCACGACGACGATTGCAGTTATTGTTACCGCGACCATTGTTGGTGGACCGAGGAGCACTGGAGGAGGAACCACCAGATGACGGACGACTTCTGCTGGAAGGAGTGGTGGCAACGAGGACAGTAGAGGAACCACTCGAAGCAGGGGACTAAGTGAGTTCCTCAACCAGGAGCTTGTCTCGAGTCTCCATATATGTCGGGAAGGGCGTGGTGTTACGGATAATGGCTCGCACAGTCCCAAACTGGTCGGACAGACCGCAAAGCACTTGGAGAACTAGCGTGCGGTCGCTGACCGGCTCGCCAAGGTCCCCAAGTTTGTCGGCCAGGCCCTTCATGCGGTTACAGTAGTCGGTGATGGAGAGATCACCCTGGACGAAAGAGTGAAACTGTGCCTCAATATAGAGAGCACGTGTCTCCTGGTTACCGAGGAACTGGTGCTCGAGCGCCATCCACACGGAGTGGGCGGTGGTGATGGTGCTCATAACACCCTCAAGTAGATCGGCGGAGATGTGCCCATAGATCCAAGAGAGGACCACATAATCCACACGGGCCCAGTCAGGATCATGCGGGTGCCCGGTTGAGGAGAACACATGGTCCGCGAGGGCGAACCGACCAAGGGCGACCAGAAAAAAGACCCCGCCACTTGTGGTAATTGGAGCTGGCAAGGTCGAGGACAACCGGCACCAGGGATCCGATGTTCATGATACCAACAGCTTGCGTATGAAGTGCTGCTATCGTGTTCGGGTCCCCAGACGCTGAGAAGTAATCACCACTCATGCGATTGAAAGAATGAAATGATGACTTGTAACAAATAATTTCGCCCCATATAGTACTGTACATGCCAACTTCATGCATAAACTGTAGGCGTGTGTTCCATACGTAGGCACAACATATGTAAAACAAAAAAGTAGCACTAGTGACAGACTGACTGCCATAGCTTACGTCAAGGCACTTGAATTTACTAGATACGCAAATTTCAACTTAACACACAAATCATTGTTATTGAGTATTACTATTCTTTCTTTGATGCCTCAAGTTAGTTCAATATTATTGTGCCATCAAAGAGTAAAAATTCAAGATAACAAACAAATAAAACTCACCTTAATGCCTTTGGCTTTTCAGTGACCATAAAAGCACATACATCCGGACTATGGGAATTCAGAAGCCTTGAAACAACTGTATCAATTCTGTATTAACTCCATGTGCCCACAGCCAAATTTAATGCATAACCATAAACAAAGAGAACTGGCATACTGCAAGAGCTTTCATAAAACATAAAGGTGTTAGCTGCAATGGTAAGAAACTCCAACCGCCTACTTCCACAGCAGGCAAGCTCATCTTTTGATCAGTTAGCCCAAGGAACATAGAAGCACAACTCCCATAACTCATAGTCCCTCGCCCACCCATGTGCATGCCTATATTTCAAAGTCCTTGAAAGACAGAATCTTGAAGTTTATGCGGGTGATTGCCATCAAAATTGGAAGTACTGAGTAATTTATTCAGATATATTGGTCTCCACCAAATTCAGTGACCAGACTTAGTTCAAGTGGTAACATACTAACATGAAAGCTGGACCTGAACACAACATTGCGTATAGGTCAGTGCTGCAGATATATTGTTCAGGCATCAGAGAACATGCTCCGTAATTGTAGTGTAAAAAGTTATTTTTTAAACAAAAAATTGTTACAAAAAGAGCAGATTTAACACCGTTGGGGGAGATCAGTGAACTTGTGTTCTCTAGCTAGTTGTACCATAAAGATGTAAACATCTAACCTTATCATCATAGGAGCTATATTGGCTTAACAAGCCCATACTTTTACAATTAACCAGCATATTTACTAGAGACACAGGAATGAAAGAAATAGAAAGAAACTACTGCAAGACCAAAGCTTCTATCTTGGACATACAAGAAAACACAAAAAAAGATCCCCCAAAAAAGGGTTAGTTCTAGCTCTAGCTAAAAAAGTTGTGAATAGAACAGTAACTTACTAGTATATGATCAGTATGTAGAAGCATGCAAACAACAGGAGAGAACAAGAGGCAGGTTAAGTCCCATTTGTATATTGTATAGTTCCATTTAAGGGTTTGAGGAAGTGGGTGAACATGAACTGCCTCTTATTAACTCCAGTTATTTCAAGGGATGTGAACTCTCCTGCCAAACCGATTGTCCAGCAAAAAAATGAACAATAGACAGAGTAAGTACTAGCATGTATATTATCTGATACAGAAGTGTTACGTTTTATTTAGAAAAAGAACACTCGTTTGCAAACATATTGCTAATCAAACTGCTCCAGATACTTAAATTGCCAATGCATAGTAAAGAAAACATTACAACTATTAGGTTTGGATTTGGCAAGTCTATGCGCGGAGGAAGAAGGTGCTAGCAGCGGCGGGTCCTCGCTCGTCCAAGCCAGGCCCAGCCAAACCAATTAATAAAGTTATTCAGTTAGTTGGATAATCCTTATCTATTAGTTAAAGTTTGCTAGGATAAGTTAGTTGATTGTAATCTCTTGCCGCAGCCTTGAGTATAAAAGGCATAAGCCGGCCAATTAATAAAGTTAGGCAATAGATTGTATCTATTGTTCTCTCTCCCTACTCACCTCTTCCAGCGACAGCAGCAGCTTGCTGCCATCGCCCTCTCCCACATCCCAAACCATAACAATTTGGTATCAGAGCCATCGCAATGCCAACATGACCAGCGCCGACAGTTCCAATCCCCACATCACCAACAGCCAGTTCATGGCCGCCATGATAGATCGGACAAAGAAGATACACGACGAGTTCGCCAGCATCAAGCAGCAGCTCGCGGAGAACACGGCCGCCGTCACCGACACCCAGAGGACCATTGACACTCATGCAGCGATGATCACCACCCTGAACACGCGCCTCACGTGCCATGACAACCAAATGGCAGCCCTCGAAGACCCGGCTGGTGCCCTGGCGACGCACCGAAAGGGTGAAATCAAGGCGACGGCACCCAAGGACGATGAAGACGAGGAGCAGGCTGATGCATCCATACAGCCCAAGTACCAGCGGATGGTCTTTCCAACCTACGACGGCGAGAAGGATCCCATGGTGTGGCTTAGTCGCTGTGATCGATTTTTTCGTGCGCAGCGAACACCGGTGGCTGAAAAGGTCTCCATTGCAGCCTATCACTTGGTGGGCAAAGCGTAGGAGTGGTATGGCCTAGCAGAGTAGGAAAGTGAAGTGCCTAGCTGGAAGGGGTTCAAGGAGATGATGCATCTCCGGTTCAGGCCTCCTGCCCGGCCCAACAAGGTGAGAGAATTGAAGAAATTGACACAAACAGGGACCGTAGCGGAGTATCAGGAGAAATTTCAGGCATTGCTACCCCACTCGGACCTGCCCAATGACCTGCACATCGAAATGTTCACTGCTGGTCTCGCTGGATCAATGGGACCCCAGGTGGAGCGGGCAGAGCCATCCTCTCTCGCCGACATCATTAGGCTCGCTCTGGAATTTGAAGAGCAGAGACAGACGGAGAAGGACGTAATCAAGACCATCATTCAACAGATGATGAGCCGGCCGACAAGCGCAAAGCGCGGCGTGACCAACGTTGTTAAGACAGCAACACCTCCAGCAGCGACGACCACGACGACCGGCGCCACCAATGCCCAGGGAGGCAACCGCCTCATTAGACAGCTGAATCGTGTCCAGATGGAGGAACGCCGCAAGATGGGGCTTTTCTATAATTGTGATGAGAAGCGGGAATGTGGCCATGAGTGCAAGAAGTTGTTCTTCCTTGACCTCGTCGGTGACAACACTGAAGATCTAGACACCAACACCCCAAAAGAACAGCCATCCATATCGCTAAATGCGCTCACCGGCATTCACACTGGTCACACCATGCAGCTCGAGGTGGAGGTCTGTGGTCGCAAACTTCGGGCGTTGGTGGACTCCGGCTCAACTAGCAATTTCATCGATGAGAAGGTGCGGGCAGAACTAGGTCTTCCTCTCCGGCCAACTCACCAGCCCCTGCGGGTGGCGGTGGCTAATGGCGACGCCATCCACGGTGCCGGCCTCTGTCCCGCCACTTAAGTGCAAATCGGCCAAGAGCAGTTCACAGTGGACTACTATGCCATCCCATTAGCCGGTCTACAGATGGTTTTAGGAGTTCAGTGGCTCGCAACTCTGGGACCAATACAATAGGATTTTGATCGCCTAACAATGACCTTTTGGCGTTCGACCAATCAAGTGCAGTCGCAGGGCCACCAGACAGTACCTACACTTCGTCACATGGTGGCTGAATCCTAGGAGAACTTGCTGTCCGCTCTCCTGTCTGAGGTCAGTAGTATTTACGAAGCACCAACAGGATTACCACTGGCATGACCATATGATCATCGAATCCATCTCAAGCAAGGCACAGAAGCGGTCGCAGTCCATCCATATCGCTATCCTCAACAACAGAAGGATGAGTTGGAAAGGCAATGTCAAGAGATGCAGCAGCAAGGATTATTCGCCCTAGTACTTCAGCCTTTTCATCGCCCGTCCTCCTTGTCCGCAAAAAATGATACTTGGCGATTTTGTGTGGACTATCACGCGCTAAATGAACGAACAATCAAGGACAAGTTTCCGATACCAGTGGTCGAAGAATTATTGGATGAATTGCATGGAGCTCGCTTCTTCACTAAATTGGATCTCCGCTCTGGGTACCATCAGGTCCGCATGCATACTGAAGATATACACAAGACGGCATTCCGCACGCATCATAAGTCACTTTGAATTCCTGGTGATGCCTTTCGGATTAACCAATGCACTGTCTGCCTTTCAAACATTGATGAATGTTAGGCCTCCACCCGATAGAGTATACTATAGGAGAAAGGCCCAGCAGCAACAGCAGGCCGAGCAGGCCCAGGCCCAGGCCCTACATGATGCGGCGGCAGTTCAGCCCTAGGGTTTATCTTAGCCGCCGGCTGGAGGAGGAATTAGAGATGATTTCCATAGATCTTTCCTATTATATATCCATTGTATCTTTCCTATTTCAGTTGTTTCCATACTAAGCAATTCCATGTATTGACATTATGAATCAATATATAAAGGAGGAAGAAGAGAGAAAAGGGTACGCTTTAGTACCACCAAATCCAGTTCTAGGCGCTGCCATCGAAAACTGGCCGGTGGCGATGATATCCTCGGGCCATTCCTTCGCCGCTTTGTCCTTGTATTCTTTGATGATATTCTCATATACAGTAGGTCCTGGGCTGAGCACCTGTGCCACCTCCGTCAAGTTTTCCAAGCACTCTAGCGCCACGGCCTCGTCCTCAAGAAGTCTAAGTGCTCCTTTGGGGCTACATCTGTGGCTTATCTTGGCCATGTGATCCCAGCCGAAGGAGTGGCCATGGACCAGCAGAAGGTGGAAGCAGTGTAGCAGTGGCCAGTTCCTAAAACAGTGTGTGCTATTCGGGGATTCCTGGGTCCCGCTGGATATTATTGGCGCATCATCCACAACTACGGTGTCATTGCAGCACCATTAACCAAGCTACTGCGTAAGGAGGCTTTCACTTGGACCCCAGAAGCCCAACAAGCCTTTACAACACTACAATTGGCACTCACAACAGCACTTATACTGCACCTTCCCAACTTGGCCCTCACATTTATGGTTGAATGCGACGCGTCGGGTTCAGGATTTGGGGCTGCATTGCACCAAGGCAGCGGTCCGTTAGCTTTCTACAGCAGGCCAATCGCCCCAAGACAAGCTAAATTGGCGGCCTACGAGCGGGAACATATTGGCCTTGTCGAAGCTGTGCGGCATTGGCGGCCTTATCTTTGGGGTCATTCTTTCGTCATCCAGACTGATCATTATAGCCTCAAATTCTTGTTGGACCAGCGCCTTTCCACAATTCCGCAACACCAGTGGGCAAGCAAACTAGTTGGTTATTACTTTACCGTGGAATATCGACCGGGTCGCCTCAACAAGGTCGTTGATGCCCTCTCCCGGCGTGATGGTGAACCCATCGGTGCACCGGCTCTATTTGCACTTCCAGTGCCAACCTTGCATTTCTTCGCCGAATTACAGCAAGCTCTTTCCACGGATGATCAATGGTGCAATGTGCGGGATGCAGTACTACAAGGGCAACGGACTGCGCCGTGGTCTTTTCGGGAGGGGTTTGTCTTGCATGGTAACAAGATCTATGTTCCTGCCGCCTTCTCCCAAGTGCCCTCTATCATCGAGTTAGCTCATTCACCGGATCACGAAGGGATACAGAAAACACTTCACCGTTTACGAGCTGATTTTTACATTCCCAAAGTTCGCCAACTAATCCAGGATTACATTCGTTCTTGTGCTACTTGTCAGCGATACAAGACGGAGCATTTACATCCTGCAGGTCTGTTGCAACCTTTGGAGGTCCCAAATCAGCCTTGGACTGATATTGCTATGGACTTTGTCGAAGGGCTACCCAAGGTTGGCGGCATAACAGTAATTATGACTGTGGTTGATCGCTTCTCCAAATATGCTCAATTCATTCCTCTAGCACACCCTTATACAGCTACGTCTATCAACAGTGTTTTCTTCGATAACATTGTCAAGCTCCATGGAATTCCTTCTTCCATTGTCCATGATCGAGATGTGGTCTTCACCAGCGTGTTTTGGCAGGAACTCTTTCATCTCGCTGGTGTTCATTTATGCATGAGTTCCGCATATCATCCTCAGTCCAATGGGCAATCCGAATCTACTAACAAGATCATTGCTATATATCTTCGCTGTTTGACTGGAGATCGACCTCGCTAGTGGGTGCATTGGCTTCCTTGGGCGGAATACTGCTATAATACTTCATATCAGTCCTCTCTTCGTGATACCCCGTTTAAAGTGGTGTATGGGCGAGATCTCCCCTCTCTTTGGTCTTATTCCAAGGAGGATGCTCGTATACTTGCTGTGGACAGTACTATGGTGGAACGTGATTCTTTTTTGGCTGATGTTAGGGATCGCCTTCACCAAGCTTAGGAGCATGCCAAGGAGTTTTATGACCGACGTCATCGACTGGTTCAGTTTGCTGTTGGAGACTGGGTTTGGCTGCGTTTACTCAATCGCTTTCCTGCTTCATTGCCGTCTGGGAATGGCAAACTTCGTGCACGATTTCTGGGTCCATATTGTGTCCAAGAAAGAATTGGAACCGTTGCATATCGTCTTCAGCTTCCTACTGGTGCACGTATCCACGATGTGTTCCATGCCAGTGTGCTTAAGAAGTTTCATGGCGTACCGCCGGTCTCTCCACCGCCATTGCCACTAGTGGAGCATGATCGTGCTCTGCCCCAACCAGCACGAGTCCTTCGTGGTCGCATTGTTCATGGCCTCCATCAGGTTTTGGTGCGTTGGTCTGATCTTCCCGACTCCGACAATTCCTGGATTGATTTGGACACCCGTCGGCGCAACTATCCTACCTTCCAGCTCGAGGACAATCTGTTTAAGGAAGGGGGGAGATATGTCAAGTTTGGATTTGACGAAGTCTATGCGAGGAGGAAGAAGGTGCTGGCAGCGGCGGGTCCTGGCTCGTCCAAGCCAGGCCCAGCCGAACCAACTGAGTAGTAGCTGGCTATTTCTTATCTCTTCGGTTGTTTTTCAGTTCGTTGGATAATCCTTATCTATTAGTTAATGTTTGCTAGGATAAGTTAGTTGATTGTAATCTCTTGCCGTATCCTTGAGTATAAAAGGCATAAGCCGGCCAATTAATAAAGTTAAGCAATAGATTGTATCTATTGTTCTCTCTCTCGCCCTACTCACCTCTTCCAGCGACGGCAGCAGCTTGCTGCCGTCGCCCTCTCCCACATCCTAAACTATAACAACAACCAGGACATGCTTATATGTATGCTGCTGCAACGAGGACAATGATAACACATTCACGAGATAGTACAGTAGTTTAAACAAGCCAAAAGATTGAATAGCTGATCATTCTGAAAAGAAAATAGAGTGCAGCCTTAGCAATGCTTAGCAAGCTACCAATATAGTACTATTGTTGACACACAATTTTGGTCAATTAGCCGATGTTCTAAAACAATTCTGGAAATTGGATTGGCCAAGGAAATACAGGCTAAATCGGTCGTAAAAAGAAAGGTTTAAGTCTGTTGTGCAGATAAGGAAGAAAGAGTCCGAATAGGTTTAAATGGAAGAGTCCGAGGAAGGAGGAGTTCAGATCGGCTCGGGAAAGAAGAGTTTGTATGGCATTTACGAAATGTTGAGATAGATAGGAAAGTTTAACATGAAACCATGCCCAATATGAGGGGAAAGTATTGCAGATATGCGCATTGGATCCAAACAAAAATACTTGGCCCCTTGGCCATGTAAAATGATCACACATCAATCAATATAATCTACTTTTTATCTGCCTTTACGTTTTCGTCTACTTTCTAGGTCCTGTTTATTTTTATTGCATTCTGATTTCAATCAACTTGTTGTGCATCGTCATTTGATCGGATTCCAAGTACACCCCAAGTAAGTGCTGCTTCAACTAAGTTTGATCCTCTTACTTGGTCTCTTTCTATCGGCTTGTTTACTCAGATTGGCCGATAGTCCATTTACCCTTTTATTAGTTTGTTAGCCCATTGATCAAGCAAATAGTTTGCTTATCATCTTTGTACTATTCTATTGATCGTATTTGTTTACACCATTGCTCTACTATTTAGTTAATCCTATCAGCTTTGTAGCATATTGTTTATCCTTTGAAACTTAAAGGCTTAGATTAGATTTAAGCCAGCTTTATAGTATATTGTTTATCCTTCGAAACTTATTGGTTTAGATTAGATTTAAGCCAGTATTTTTGTTATCTTTAACCCTTGTTTAGATCTAGTTCCCTATGTTTCAGGTTCAATCTATTATAGATCCAATCGGCTACTGAAAATTGAATTATCTTTTGTTGCCAATTGCAAGATCAAATCGGTTGGCACACTCCGAATCCTACTTCCAGTGCTGACATAGATCCTAAGCCCTAAGCTCACATGTGTTTAACCAATACCAGCTTTCGACGCAAACAACATATTGTTTAGGTTGATTCATTTAAATGACTAGAGATCCCGGGCAAAAAAAAGAGGTTAACAAAGAATTGAGTTAGTACTAAAACTATGCTTATAAATTAAAAAAAAATTGTAAGTTACTAAAAACCAGCTTCCCTATTACAAGTCAAAACATTATACTGATTATGTGAAATTTTAGGGAACGAGTGAAGTGTTCAATCACTAGATGACACATTTCAAAAGCAACAGCGCAAGCATTTGATCATTCCCAAATTTGATTTGAAAGCCTTTTATTCTTTATTCTAAATGACACGGTTGTGATCCAAGATGGCCTGGAATCCATTTGTTACAAAAGAACCCAAGGCAATCCATGCATAGTAATATGGATTGAAAAAGGCCTAAGAGAATGAAACCAGAACAACTACTTTGGAGACTTCTCTATGTCTATGTATATCTCTTGACCATTAATTACTCCTAATAATCTAGTAATCTAAAACATTTTTAAAATATGCAATAATTTGAAACATGTTTCTTTAAAAAAAATTTGAAACATAATGCATAGACAACTCTAATTACTAAGGTGAAGCATAGAGAACTGCCATATACCTTTGTAGTGGTGCATTAAGGAACAGATGCTCCCCTTGTTCTGAGCAGACAGATAATATAGCCCAGAGGTAACAAAGATTGGTTGCACCAAGGTCCTGAATAACTAATGACATAAAACTCCTTGTGGTTGGGTAGATAAAAGCTGTACCGCGTTAATGCTTGTGAATGACTGATGTTGTGAAGGAACCATTTTAAATGTGTTTCATATGTCGATGTTTTCTAGTTAATTTGTTATCTCTTACTCCTTCATGAAGAAATTCATATGTATGGTAAGTAATGTGACCTTTCTTCATCAATTCCTCAACAAGTATCTTTGGTGCGGCAATCTCCTTCTTATCAGAACTCAAGATGGTGTGAACAACATCAGGAACTACTCCAAGTCTCACCATGCTACGAATAACACCAACAGCTTCAGAAATCCAATGGTTCACTGCAAGTGAATTTAGTACACGACCAAAAGTTTCCAATGATGGAACAAAACCCTTATTTATCATTTCTATCAGATGCTCATATGCTTGGTCAACATTTGCAGTCTTGCATGATCCATCAATTAGGACACGGTAGGTATAGGAATCTGGCCTATAGCCCTTGCTGACCATGTCATCAAAAATCTTTTCAGCCATTTCCATCTTTAGCTTACAGGAATATGCACCAATTAGTATATTGAATGTATCAGCTGTTGCATAGTATCCTTTCTCCTCCAATTTCTGAAACAGTAAGTATGCTCCCTCAAGATCACCATTACGACAGAACCCGTGAATCAGTGTGTTGAAACTAACTGCATCAGGAGTTAACCCTTCTTGACTCATCCTCACTATAACCCCAGATGCCTCTTCCAAATTATTGGACTTGCAGAAATTCTCTATCAGTATATTATAGGTAATAGTGTTTGGGCGACATCCTTTAAGGGTCATCTCATTGAATGTTTCATTAACCTCATTGGCCTTCCCGGCTTTGCAGAGGCCATTTAGAACCGAATTGTATGTGATAGCATCTGGGGTGATGCCATATGTCCACATTCTTTCAACAAGCTGAAGAGCACTGTCCATGTTCAACTTCTTACAGTACCCATCAATTAACGTGTTGAAGGTAAACACATCAGGAAGGTATCCTTTCACAATGGCATCATTCATCACAACTGTCGCGTCCGAAATATTACCCATTTTGCATAGCCCATTGATAATAATGTTGTAGGTCCTTATGTCCGGATGGCAGCCATCCTCAGACATCTCATTCATGACCTGCAATGCATGCAAGATCAGCCCTTGCCGACAGAGCCCTTTGATAAGAGAATTGTACACAATAAGATCAGGCTTGAGTTCTTTCGATTGTGCCTCATTAAACAGCTCCAAAGCCCTCTCCACATCACCCTCAGTGCACAGGCCATTGATCAATGAGCAATATGTGACTCGGTCAGGAAGAAAACCTTTAAAGACAGCATCTTTCAGGAGCTCACTGGCTTTTTGCACCATGCCCATTTTGCAGTACCCATCAATGATCGTGTTGTAGGTGAAATCATCTGGCATGTAGCCTCGGTTCAGCATCATACGAAGATACTGCGCAGCTTCCTGGACCTTGGATTCCTTGCAGAGGCCACGGATGAGCGTATTGTATGTCACAACATCTGGCACAACATACATGTCCATTTCTTCCACAAGTCCGATGGCTTCAGCCAACCTACCGCATTCACAGAGCCCCCGGATCCATATATTGTATGTAAACTGGTTCACAGGCATCCCCCGCTTGAGGACCTTGGCGAGAAGTGTGCCAGACTCCAAGATATCCCCTTTCTTACAAAGAGGATGCAAGACCTTATTGAAAGTGAAAACATCGAGGAACAGCTGTCTATGGAGCATTTCACCAAACAGGCGACGTGCGTCGTGGCCGTGCCCATCCGCATAGAGACCTGAGACGACCGTGCAGTAGGCGACGGCTCCGGCGACACAGCCACGCTCCGGCAAGGTGCACAGAAGGCGCAAGGCGACGCGCGGGCGGCCGGTGAGGCAGAAGGACCTGAGACGGATGGTGTGGGTGTGGGCATCGGGGGTAATGCCGGCAGCAAGCATCCTGACGTAGACCTTGTGGGCCTGGTCGTGGTAGGCGGCGTCCACGAGGGCGTCCATGATGGCGTTGTAGGCGGCGGCGGCGGGCGGGCAGGCGAAGAGGTCCATGCGCTCGAATGCGTCGACGGCGTCGCGGAGGCGGCCGGCGCGGGCAAAGGCGCGTATGGAGTCGACATAGAGCGGGTGGAGGGAGCCCGGGGCGAGGCGGGCGCGCGCGGAGGCGAGGGCGGCGTCGACGGCGTCGAGGCGGCCCGTGGAGGTGAGCTGGCGGATGAGCGCGCGGTAGGCGGGGACCGTGGAGGCTGCGGCGGTGTCGGGAGCGGGGAGGGGGTGGCGGATGACGGCGACGTGCGGCGGCGGCGCGCGCGGCGGCATGACAGCTCATCGCTAGGATTTGCGTTGCGGCGGCCGAGCCCGGCAGTGAGTCGTAACTCGAGGCTGAAATCTGAACTGGTACGGCCCATAAAAAAGGGACTACCGGGCCAATAAGACCTCCGCGAGCCGTTATGGAATGGATTTAGGGATTTTTTAAGAGCCATTTAATAAAATTAAATAAATACGCTCTTCCCACCGGTCCAACATACATCCCACCATTTCAAAGCGCAGGAATTTAAATTTCCGAGAAACCGTTTGACGAGATTTAGCCGTAACGGCTAGGGGCGCGTGGCAAGCATATGCCACCATTTCAAATAGCGGGAATCCACAACCCGCCAAATGTCAAGGTGGCCATTGACGGGTGGAGTCAATAACCATTGCAGGGGCGCCAGTAGCCATTGAGGAGGCATCAGTAGCTGTTGTCGATGGTTAGGATGATCTCTGCCCCCATTGAGTGATTTGCTCGCCTATTCTAAGCCCAAGCCATACAACTCAAAGAACCAAAATGAAGAGAGGAAACGAGAAGGGAAACCAAAACAAAAGAGGGAAAAAAGAGAAAACCCCCGAGAGTGTTATGGACTTCTCCTCTGTCAGGACCCGAGAATGGAGTCGAGTCCCTGTTGTGTTTTACCCGTTCAAATCCCTGGATCACGTAGCTTGAACACACAACATACAGCTCTTGGATCACAACCATCAAACGAACAATACTTTATTACATCAGAATAATAGCCAAGATGGCCTTTACATCAGAGTATGCGCCAGCGTGGCGTTTATTACAAAAGTTAGGCACGGAGGCCTTAAATCAGTGGAAGACTAAAATACAAGTTAAACTTTAAAAGAGAAAAACAAGTCAATTCCCATAGGCATGCTGTAGTTAGCGCTCCTAGGTGTCGCAATAATCTTCATCTTGAATCCCATTGGTGAAACCTTCATCCTCGTCTATCGTCTCGTTAGGGAACATCTTCTTGTGGCAACCTGCTCGTTGGAATGAGCAGCCCGCATGAAAGGCGGGTGAGTGTAAGTTCAAGATACACCTTGTGTGATTTTGGTGATTAATGACAAACACTCTTAATGACAATGCTTGGTTTAGTGAGACTAACGTGTTTATTGCCAAGTTGAACATTAGTCTCATCTATTAAGAGGAGAATCAAATATAACAAGTGGACAAGCTCTCCATCTTAGAAAGGTATGCTCATGTTTTATGTTGAGGCTAACACACTTGATTGTAGATTTTCCTTAGTCTAGGGCTTGCCGGGGCGGCTGGGACGCCGCGACGTGGGATCGCCGGCCGCCGATTTGGAGATTTTGCCCCTTGATTTGGGATTTTGCCTAGCCGATTTGGGGATCGTTGGCCTGGATTGGGAGTAACAGCAGCCGCTGCGGTTAGAGTTGACGGCAGTGTTATTTTGAAGCTAACGGTGCTAACGGAGATGGTATTTTGGATGTGAAGACCCTTTTGATGGTATTTTGGAAAGGACAGTTTATTTTAGTGGTACAAGGGCAATTTCCCCTTTTTTTAATGTACATGCGCTGATGCGCCTGCGATGGAGCAGTACGCGCAGCCAATTTTTTTTGGCCGTTCGATTCATGGAGATTGGCGCGAGATGTCTGGTTCGATCTTTGATCCTTCAGGGTGGAGTTGGTCTTTCATGGGAGTTTTCTTGCTCTTATGTTTTACCATTTTTGTCCTCAAATTCTTTTGAAACAGTGCTTTTCGAGCTCCAAGATCATTATTTTACATTTAGGACTGGTCGCTCGCATTCATTTCCTCATCGGTTTCTACAAAGGAGAGGTCCTAGGTGCTCTGGCAATTGTCATTTTATATTTTAGTTTTTTCCACTTAGTAAATACTGTTTTCAACATGTTGATAATGTGGAAAACACATATTATCTGATTGCATTTTTTTTCATTTCATCCTTGTCATTTTATTTTCTCCGAATTTATTTCACAATTTTTTTCATTGGTTTTATCTGTTTGAACATTCCAATTTCATTGTGGAAAACATGCTCCACATAGCTGATTCAGTGCCATCATTGACATAAATGAGCTCGGGGTTGTAAGGGTGTCCCCTGCCCCCAGACGACAAGAATTCATGTTGAGGATTTCCTGGATGTCCGCACCGTCTCGCGCGGGGCCCTTTCCGGAGCACCACACGTCCCAAAGATCACTCCGGAGAAGAGCTTCACGTGGGGCCCTTCCCGGAGAGCCGCACATCCTAGAGACAACCTTAGGCCTGAGTCATGCGCGGGGCCTTTCCCGAAGAGCCAGGCGTCCCAGAGACCACCCCAGGCCGGAGCCTCGCATGGGGCCCTTCATGTAGGGCCACATGTCTTGGAGACCACCCTGGGCCGATGCCTCGCTCGGGGCCCTTCGCGAAGCGTCACGTGTCTTAGAGACCACCTCAGGTCGATGCCTCGCGCGAGGCCCTTCACGAAGCGCCACGTGTCCCTTCACGAAGCGTCGTGCAGACCACGATGGATCGGAGCCTCGCGCTGCGTCCTTCCTATAGCGCCACGCGTCCCGGAGATCACTCGAGGCCAAAACTTTGTGCGGGGTCCTTCTTTGAGAGCTGCGCGTCCCAGAGACCGCTCCGCTCCGAACGGAAGCCTCGCGCGAGGCCGCTCCCCGGCATCTCGTGCATCAATCATGGCTCTTAGGTGGGAAGTTCAGGATTCCCACCCAGGATAGGCGGTCATAAAAGATATCGTGATTCAAAGATGTTCCGCGCCTGCCAACAGCAACCGAAAACTGTTGCTATGTGACAAAAGGAGACACTACTAACAATCGGACGCAAAGTAAAGGCGAACAGAGTGAACTGTTGTTTGTTCCCTAGATATGAAGGCTGCAAAAGGAAGGCGAGTGAGGAAAGAAGATGAGCATGACCCTACTTTGGCAATCCGACCAAGGGCAAACAGAAGAATTAGGGGTACAGTTACCACTATTCCCTCATGATTCCTTGTACTTGTAAGGGCAAAGTGGGTAGAAAAATTCGGTTGTATATAACTTAGGCCGTAGGGCCAATTGTAACTCAAGTTCAATCAGAATCCTAGAAAATTTCTCAAGTTCCTATGCCATTCTAGATTGCGCTTCCTCGATAGGTTGTCTTGCTCGAGGTGGCCGAATCTCAGCCCTGGGTTAGGCACCTTCCCACGAAATTCACTGTTCGGCTAGCCCCGATGACAGTTGGCGCCGTCCATGGGGAGCTTAAAATAGAATCCAAGCCATGCTGCCGAAGAAGAACGTGGTCAACTCAGTTAAGGGGCGAGGATGGCAACCCTACCACCGCTTCCTCCAGCCGGGCCTCGATGTGGTCCAAGTCTTCCAAAGCCGCAGACGGAACCGAGAGTGCAGAGGTTTGTGTGGACATCACCGCTACTGCCGCCAGTGCCATCACAACCACCACAGCGCCCCTGACCGAGTGCGGTGTGGCCTCCACCACCACCACCCTGGCTGCCAGCATCGTAATTGGAGCAACCAGGTCGCCCGTAGCTAGTCCTGGCGCTGGAAGGTACACCGCCACCTAGTCAGCCTCCAACAGGTTAGCCCCTCCATGGTTGCCATCGTCGCAGAGGCGGGAATATCTAGGGGCCCCCTAGTCCCACTGTCGCCATAACCAAGAGCGTGGAAGACTCCCCTCTCCCCATGGCGACTCGAATGTTGGGGGGTCTCGTTCGGGAAACCCATTGAGGTACATGTCCAAACCTGTAGGATACAGGCGCGTCACAACGCCACATCCCCAAACCACCAAGAACCTACAGATACCGGCCCCAACCCATCAGTCCTCTTACCTTGGCCCCCTGCCACCCTATCACATCCACCCTATATCCCCCAATAACTAAACACACAGCAGAATGCGGTGACTCTCGCCCAACATTCCAACTACTTCCCCTAACTAGTGACAAACTTAGCACACATCCAAGTACGACAACCACGTTCCCGGAGTGCGGCCACTCTTGAAGAGGTCAACTCACCGCCACCGTGTTGAGGAGCCTCACCAGCCCGTAGAGACATGAACACCCCACTGTCTGCCCGTTGGCGCGCCAAGAGGTGGCTGAAGTCATTTAAACTCCTGACCATAATTAAATTCATGGGGGACTTCGACCTAATCGAATTTCTGCATGTATACGAGACGACGACGATGAGGATATAAAAGTAAAAGGTATTTTACTGGTCATGGAGGGCCTGACCCTATCGTAGTTCACTAGTCAGCCGGACTGCTCCATCAAAGACTGGGATCAAGTTCCGAGCATGATTGAAAACAATTTCCAACGCAACTATATTTTCAAGGAAAAAGGGGACCTCTTTGAGGTGAAGCAGTGAGAAGGCGGAACAGTCTGGAACTACTACTAGCGCTTTGCTGTGATCCGCTGTCAAGTGCGGGGGAGTGCGTGTGGACTATATGGGCCCCGGGTATCCTCTAGAAGGCCCATAAGGGAGCAGATAGGGGGCGATCCAAGTCGACCGGTTAAAGATAGAGACCACTCGGGCTACGCAGGGCTTGAGCCGCAAGGAAGTTCCCAAGGATATGATATATCTCCATGTAATTAGCAGATCAGCGCATGCATTCCATGTAACTGCATACCATAATTAGTTATCAGGGATCCCGAGATATCCTGTAACTCTATCTCCCCCTACGCTATATAAAGGGAGGGGTAGAGGCCATCGGCATATAGCTCTAATAGGCATCTTAGTATACAGCGCACAGCATCATCTTGCATCCCGCATCTTGATTCACCACATAATCCCAGAACACAGGAAGTAGGGTATTACCTCCTCCGTTGAGGGCGTGAACCTATATAACCCTGTCTTGTGTTAGCCATCTGGCTTGGTTCTTGATTAGCGTCCCCTCGTACAAATTCATTGCCGGTGGTGACCCCCCAGTTAGTCACCTGCCGACAGTGCGAGATGACCATCATCAACGCATGCAAAGCTGGCCTCTTCCCAAGCACCCTCTCTGGGAAGCTAGCCCGAAAAGAACCAAGAACTGTTGGCGAGCTGTTCGATTGCAACAATACGCTCGAGGCGAAGAAGACACACTGCGACTGTAACACCCCAACCCAACCAGATTTGGAATATTACTAATTCTAAGAAAAATTACAAATTTCAACGGCATCTCCCCATAAATTACACTAATCCACACACACAATTTAACAAATAGATGCACATATATAATCAAGCATCATCATCACGCGGTCAGGGAGAAGAGCCTCGACATCAACAGTAAACCAAAAACCCCTCATGGGTTCATCTCAACGAATGCCATTTCAATTAACCAATCACCATTACCTTTAATGACAACGGCGAAGACATTAAGTAACGAACAAGCCAACCATCCAACAGATATCATAGACACAAGTCTCCACACAAAATTGGAAATCTAATTGATTCTCTAACTTAATGATAACCAAGTTTACTAAATCCAATAAATTTATTGAGATATAAGTGTTCTTGTGCCAAAAGGAATTGTGGTACAACCCCCCATGCATGTCTCTTTCATTGATCACCTAAAAACAAAAAAAACAAGGGTGAGTGCACGACTCAGCAAGTATATATTAAACAAAGAAAGCAACTCAATAATACCAAAAGGCATAATCCAAACCACATCCGTGTCATTTGTCACTGTAACTTTCTCTGTTCAGAAATGAATGCAATGCAATGCATCATGCATCTGTTTCTGTGAGCTTATACCGATATAGCTAGAGAGTCGCACGTCGGTGCACACTCTTGCTCGTCCTATTTAGGCAGGGACCAATTACTCCACTCCCGTGGAGTGCCTACCAAAGTAGGGCTTTCCCTCCCATGACTGTGGGATGCCTATCCAAAGGTAGGTCCTGTTATATGAATGCAATGCAAAAGATGCGAGTATGCTAATAAACATTCCTCAAGTACAAGTATAGCACAATGAAATTTGCATGGCATCGATAACAATTCTACCACAAGGTAGCATTCATGACTGGTTAAATCTTTGGTCAATATATACTTGCCTTTCTAATCGCGGGAGTTAGCACAACGTACGGTTGACGCCGAAGTCGCGCCACCACCTACAGAAAGCGATGAAATTCAATACAATACTCCCACAAGTAAGGCAACAGATAAAGTATATCGCACCTACATGCATCTCATGTCTCTCCCCAAATAATCCACCCCTCTAATACCACTAAAACCCTCGAACATCAATAAATTGAGATTCCGGACAGCCATACTAAAACAATCATAACTCCTACATCCCTCGTCCGATTTCGGCGTTCTTATAGTCAAAACGAAGACAAAACTAGTACGCTCAACTTTTGTCATAGAATCGAGTGCTAATTTCAAACCTAAACATGCCAAAACCTATTCGAAAGTTGTTGCATACAAGATCGATCTGCTAATTCTCTATCTCCACCGATCACCACCGCTAACCCCACCAATTAACATCTCATTTCAGAGTTAATACCATGAGAACGTCCCTAATCCCACCACACACGATAGCAACTTAAACAAAACACAGGACATAAACCTCACTTTGATCTTTTACCTTCCTTTCTTCTCCCTCGCCTAGCCAATTCCTTGTTTCTCCCAACCGACCACCAATAAGGGCAGCGACTAGATACTCCGGCGCAAGCAACGGTGGAGAGTACGGGTGACGACGGTGCCAGATGACGGTGGAGGCGACGGCTGCACGGCGCGGCGGTGCAGGCATGGCAACGCGGGCTGCTGGGTGGAGGCGACGTACGCGGCGGTGGCTACACGGCCACGGGGACGGCGGTGTGCAGGGCACAGTGGCGATTGCACGGCGCAACGACGTCGGCGATGGCTGTATGCAAGCGGCGGCGGCTGCAGGGCGTTGGTGATGTGTAGCAACGACGGCTGGGGAAACAGGAGCTAGGTCATGCCAGTTTTATCACCAAAAGTTGGGTCGGGTCTGAACCAAAAGTCCAACGTGCTATCACAGCGACGCATGTAGCCAGACCTCATCTGGCATAGCCCAGACCATAGCAACCCTATGGGCTGAGTCGGAGGGCCCACTGGGGGTCTGTGTAGCAACGACATTGAATTGGACGCCCTACCCACTAACCGGCACAGCCCAGAGCAGGCCACCACGGGGGTGGGGCGCACCAACACAACTAGGGATGGCAAAAATACCCATGGGCCTAGGTACCCGCAGGTACCCGACCCGATGGGTCCGGGTCCGGGTCCTATTCGGGACCCATGGGTATTAGATTTTGGGTCCGGGTTCGGGTCCGGGTCTCAAATTGGACCCATGGGTATCCGGACCCGGACCCAAAAGAATAGACTGACATGTGGTCCCTTATTGTCATTGCCTCCCATCTCCCATCTAACCCTAAGTCCCTAATCCTCTCCCACCGCCCAGGCACCCACACGCCACCTCTCTCCTCAGTCGCCGCTAGCCTGCCCCCTCGGCGTCCCCTCAAACACCACTCTCTCCTTCCTCCTGCCCTCCCTCTCGCCACCCCTCCCCACCGCCGGCGTACACATCCAGGCTCCAGGAGACGCTCCATGCCGGCGAGGCTCGGGGAGGTGGCGGCGGAGCTCTGGAGACGGCGCGGCGCGTGGGAGGCAGCACGACGGCGGAGCTCTGGAGGCGACGCGGCGCGTGGGAGGAGGCGCGGCTGCGGAGATCTGGAGGCGGCGCAGCACGGTGCGTCTCCCCTGCGAGCACCTCCTCCTCTTTGCCTCAGTTACTGCAGGCTTTGCTGATATCTGAATGTTAGGTGACTTTGAAGAAAGTTGGTAGTTTACGTTCTAATTTTTGAGGCATTGCTCAATTCAGCGGCCATTGGATGCCCAGCTGTAGATTTGTAGTACAGTGTTCTTGAAAGTATCAACTGCGGCAGCCTTTCAAGTCTTTGGCTCTCTCCCTCTCTGCCGCTCTCTTAGGTTGGACCCGACGGGTACCCGTTCGGGTCCGGGTCTGGGTATAGGTTTAGACCCGTGACTCACTTCGGGTCCGGGTCCGGGTCCACTGTTCGGGTCTCGGGTCCGGGTCCACGACGGCTGGACCCGGAGGTACCCGACCCGATTGCCATCCCTAAACACAACCTGCGGGATGATTGCCTCATGTTCCATGTCGGTGAAGGTCAGTAAGGAGGCCAGCAGCCAAGAGGAGGTCGTGGGGGCCGAAGGGGATAGGGATGTGAAAACGGCCATGGAGGCTGTGATTCGGGCAGCAAGAAAGGATGCGCCTACCATTGCTAGGTACACGACCACAACAACACACATCCCACGAGTGAGGGCTGCACTCTGGTCATTCTCTGAGAGATGTATCAACGCCCTCGAAAGGGCACCATAGGTGACCGGGAGGAGGCCCGAGGACAACAAATAGAACAACCCACGGCAGAAACCATGCAAATCGAGGTGGTGGAGGAAGACCAGCACCGAAGGGTCATTAGCACAATCTTCGGAGGCTCATCTCTTTATTTGCGCTCCAAGCGCCAGCGCCGCGCATACGCCCCGCCAGATAAACCATGTCGCCACAACCCTGGTGGCACCCGAGCTGATACTAGTCCCAATCATCTTTGACGCCGCAAACGCAGCAGGGTGCACTTCCCCCACCAAGGCCCTATGGTGATCACCGCACGCATCACAGCATGCGACGTCAGAAGAGTCCTCGTGGACATTGGAAGCTCAGCAGACATCATCTTCTATGAAGCGGTTTGACAAATGTGTATCCCGGACGACCACCTCAAGCCCTTCAACATGTTGCTTCAAGGGTTCGGCGGGACCTCGGTGCGAGTGAGAGGGAAGCTGACCCTGTATGTATAGTTTGGCACCGGCAACTATGCTTTCACTAGCGATATCACCTTTGATGTTGTCGAGACCCATGTGGAGGGTACTCTGGTTTGATGATGAATATATGTGACAAGGATGAATTTGAAGCGGTTTTTAAGTTGTCTTGTCGAGGCATTGTTGGATTTTGCTGAGATTTTGGATTAGTCCCGGATTGTTCAGTCGTGCTAAGTGTGTTTTGGCACGGTATTTTCGGTTTTGGGCACGGGTTTCAATGTTGATATCGTGTGATGGACTAACCTTGCAGGAGAGGTAAGGTGTGTTGTTTTTGTGTGTGTTCACCTCAGTGATGCAGGTATCGGCGGGTACGTGGCTGACGCTTCGCGGGTGTGTTTTGGGTGGCACTTAGAGTGCTTGTGGCCACAACGAGTGTGGCTTGTAATCCCCAACTTCTATGCAATGAAATCATTCTTCCCCATGAGTATCTTGTGTTGATTTGCTCCTAGTTTTTTTTTATTTTCGTTTTCTCCTTTGGAGCTCTTGTTTTGGGATGAACTTGGATGATTTATTGCTGGTTCTTGATGGTCTATGATGCCTTGAGGTTGCTCATATGATTTGACACAATCTTTGCAACCATACGAGACGCAAGAGATCAAGTTCTTGACTTGTTGCAATCTGTCCAGAAACATTCCTCTGCGCAGCAATCAGTAAAAGCTTTTTAGAAAAATATAGAAAAATCATTTTGGGATGATTCCAATTGGAAACGATGCGTGACTCACATAACCATCTGTGGTCAAAATTTCAAGTCCACTGGTTTCCCTGTTTGGGAGCTATGAGGTGAATACCGAGCCCCAAACTTGCAGTCTAGAGTTCCTGACAGTTCTTGGTGCACGATTTTTAGTATTTTCTCTGAGTGGAGTTTGATGCTGAAATTTGGAGGAGCATATCAAGACTCCCTCACATGAGTGTAGAAAAATTTTGAAAATTTATGGAGCCTTCCAATAGCAGGAACCACTCTCTTCTTGCAAGACAAGTTTCTGGGAATCTGTTTTTTGCTTTTGATAAAGCAACTTTAGTGGTTTGAATGCTTTGGCTTGTCTCTAATTGCCTTGGCTGGTTGAGGAGGTGGAAAGTGGTCACAACGACCTAATTCTCATCCACTTTGTCCCCATGGGCAGCATGTTTTTGCTGTGCACATGGTGTGGCACTTGAATTCCGTCGTGGTTCGACTACCGACACGAAGCTGTTTGGTGCGAAGTGCTTAGAGGGGTTGCGTATTGCAAAAAGAGAGCATCAAAATTGATTGGCGTCTATTCACCCCCTCTAGTCGCCTAGCTCGGATCTTCAACTGGTATCAGAGCGTTTGGTTTGGTGCTTCTTTGCAAATCTTGACCAATTTTGAAGCCGATCCTTGTTGCTTTGAGCTATGGCAGATAAGTATTCCACCAAACCCCCTGTGTTCTCCGGAGTTGATTTTCCTTATTGGAAGACTAGGATGGAGGCGTATATTATGGCTCAGGGCTACAGCATTTGGTTAAAAGTGAATGATCCTTATGTGGTGCCCGAGGAGGTTACGACCGGAAATCAATCGGATGTCAAGCTCAATGCGAAAGCTCAAAACTACATCATTCAAGGCCTAAGCCGAGGGGAGTATGAGCGAGTGGCTCACACCACATCCGCTCACACCATCTGGTCTACCCTGCAAGCTTACCATGAGGGGATAGACCAGATCAGGGTGGTGAGGCAGGATCAGCACAAGAGGGAATACAACCAATTTGCACAAAAGTCGGGTGAAACGCTGGATGCTTGTTTCTGCCGGTTCACAAAGATTCTGAGTGAACTCCGTTCGGTGGGCACGACCTATACAGATTCGGAGAACACTAGACATTTCCTGTCTGCTTTCGATCTGAAGGTCTGGGATATGAAGGTGACCGCCATCCGGCAGGCAGCTGATCTCTCGAAGCTGACCTTGGATGGGCTCTACTCGAATCTCAAGACTCACGAACTTGAGCATATTGCGAGAGAGCCGGGTCCTTCGTCCACAACCTTGATTGCTGACCCTTCTGGTTCTTCTTCTGCTGGTGAGGGTTTCTCCTTCTCTGCCCTTTATGAGCTGTCCAATGAACAGATGGACAAGATTCCTGAGGAGTAGCTTGCCTTGTTGGCTAGAAAGTTCTCACATGCTTACAGGCGAGTGGCCCATCGGAGGAGAGGCATCATGAGGTGCTTCGGTTGTGGTGATCTCAACCACATGAGGCGTGACTGCCCTAAGTCAGGAGGAGAAGAGCGGAACGACTACGCCACGCCTGCACATAACGCCCACGTCAACAAGAACCGCAACATCAAGACCGGTGGTGGAGGTGACAAGAAGAAGCCACTTAAGCAGCTGATGAAGGGATGTCGCATGGTCGAGAAGGTGCTGGCTGCTCTGAAAGAAGTCGTCATCTCCGACAAAGAGGATGGGCGCTCTGATGATGATGAGGATGAGCCGCCGGAGAACGACGACGTCGACTACACCGGCATGTGCTTCATGGCATATGGCGACAATGGCAGCAGCGACTCGGACGTGTACCACACTGATGATGATGAGGTAACTGATGTACAAGATCCCTCTTACTCTGAACTCTCGGAGGCATTAGTTAAATTTCATGACAAGTGCACTAGGGTCTTGGCCAAGAAAAACACTCTAGAAGTTCAACTAAATAATGCTAAACCTGCTGCTTGCTCTGATTGTGGGAAGCTCACTCTAGAATTGGATGAATTAAAAATGCATTTTGAGAATGTCACTATCCAACTAGAGAATGCAAAATGTAGGCCTGTTCCTAAGGCTGTTGACTCTGATGGGTGGGTAGAGTTTGACCTGGTCATGAATGATTTGAATAAATTAAGGACAACTCATGCTAGTGTTCTTGCTTTGAATGAAGAACTTAGGGAAGTTAATGTTAAGCTTGTAGCAGAACTAGATGATGCTAGAAAGAATTTGTTCCTTATCACATTCATCAATGCAGTTGTACTTACTTAAAAAATATATTACTGCAAGGAGTAATTTACATTGTGCTACCCTTTATAGCCTCCGTTGTGACACCAAACAGTCTCCCTAGCAGGAGCAGCAAGTGAGGAGGGAGATGGCGTCTCGAAGAGCTTGGGCCATGGAGGGGTGGCGTCTTGCCGATGAGGAAGAGAAAAAAAAAAGTGTCACCAAGGGGAGTTGTGTGCATGGAAGGAGGCCAACCGGTACCGACAGGCCATGGAGCATGAGAACGTGAGGTAGGCTATGAAAGAAAGAGTGCTACTGGAGTCAGGGCAGCAGGTCCCAAAGCAATGAGGAAGGGAAATATCCCCGGTGCACCCAATAGATTGTACTAGAATACCATGTCATCTTTACATCTCCTAAAGCATGTTAGGTTTACATCCGATGCACTAGTAGGATAGATTGTTATGTTTCCATTGTTTACCTGCACCGTGTAATCGTGTGTTTGTATAACATAATGAGCAGTTGTGATGTTTCCACTATGACCATTTACCCGTTTGCAATTTTGTAGTGAGCGACATGGAAGGAACCGCCTAACGCAGTAGTAACATCCTACAAAAACTACGTGTGACGCACATTGTCAATTTTTTTCACAATTTTTTGGGCAAGGCAGGTAATTTTCCACGTTTGACAAATGTGCTAACTAGCCATATTAAAACTGTTGCACCGGTTGCTTCAAACTTGAAATTTGCATCGCATTTCAGTCCAAGGAGGAACACACTCCCCACCCACCTTCAGACCAGCGTATTGTACATCTTTGAATAGGATTAGGATTAATACCCGTCGTTTCAATAGGCGTCATTAGGATTAACATTGTTAGCTACCAATCTAAATGGCAGGATATAGGTCAGTCTGATTAGCTACCTGTCCAATTGGAAGAATATGATAATTGTGTCAAACTGCGTTACCAAATGTTGTGTCTCCGTTGTTGTCTAGATCTTGCATGATGATTAAACTCCTAAGATTATATATCCTATGATATGATTTGTTCCAATTGTGAAACCTCTGTTCAGATGTCTAAATTTTAAGAGGAAATGATTTTCAAAACTTTTAGAGAATATTAGAGTTGGTAGCATGTAAAGACCGGAGTGTTACAACTATCATCATTTCTGCCTCACATCATCCCCTAGCCTCATGCCATTGCCTCGGCCTCCTCCTCCGTCAAATATCTCGCTTTGCCTAGCCTTGCGTCGCTGTCTTGCCTCCTTTTTTGCCAAGCGCTTTGCATCGCCGCACCACTGCCTCCGCCTCTATAGAGCGCATCACACCGCCACCACCTCCTCCTCCTCCTCTTCCACAAAGCGCTATACATTGATCACTTCACACCGCCTCCTTGCCTCCTCCTACATCGAGCGCCTCACTCCACCGTCGCCGCCCCGTCTCAACTTGCTGCCTCCGCCTCTACCGCCTTGCTTCTTTTTTCTTGAGCATCTTGTGCCGCCACGCCATTTTCATACCACACCACTGCCTCTGCCTAGGGCATCACGCTGGCGCCGCCTCCGTCCATCTTGACTTCTGCCGAGCACCGACATCGCTATGCCCTCTGTCAAGTGTTGCTCTGCCAACCAAGGTTGTCGGATGCCACCGATGGCGGAGCAGACAATAATCGGGAGAAGTGAAAGAATTGAATGAAGGGGAGGAAGAAAAGGAAAGGTCAAAAATGTATTTTCAAGAGAAAGTATGGAAAATGTAACTATCGAAGAAATACATATCCAATATCATTTTCTATAAAGGTGGGCGATGTCATTTTGGTCGAAGCTCACCAATTTGTGTGTCCTTGATCCAACTTCCCCCGGCTGGTCCGCCCACCACTGCCCCTGCTGCCGCTGGAAAAACAAAAGCACGAGCGGCAGCACGAACTGAGTCACTAAGGGTGTGTTTGGTTGGGTCATGCTGGAACATCCACCTCGGCTTCCCCGCTGTCGGTCGGTCCCGTTCCCTAGCTCAGCTGCCGCCGCCGGTCTCCCCCTCCCACTCGCTCAGCCACTGCCGCTGGTCACCCCCCTCCCCCTAGCTCAGCCGCCTCCCCTGCCTTCAAGGAGGTCATCCAGATGCTCACAAACGTCCCCAAGGAAGGCGGCGTCATAGAAGAAGGGGGAGGCGGCGGCGCAGTGGAAGAGGAAGGGGTGTAGGTGGTGTCGTCGAAGAAGGAAGAGATGGCGCCGGGAAGAAGGAGACACCCCGCGCCGCCGAGTTCCTCGCGCTGCTGCGTTCCCCGCGCCACCACGTCGAGCTTCGCCCCGCGCCGCCGAGTTCCCCCCGCCTTGTGCTACTAGTCGCCGGGGGAGGAGGAGGCGCGCCGTCAAGGGAGGAGGAGGCGCGCCGACGACAGACGAGGTGGAGGGGAGCAGGAGGCGCGCCGGTGGCGGAGGAGGTGGAGGAGAGGAGGCATGCTGTCGAGGGAGGAGGAGGCATGCCGCTGGGGATCTGGCTCTACTCGTGCTCGGGACGGAGGGGAAAAGTATACTGGAGCAGAGCAGCGGGACCGGACAAGATCGACTTATGTTTTGATACTGGATTGTGCGGACCACTCTATTATACTATGGATGGATGAAAACAATTAGGACAGATGGATCCATCTAATGGCAATCAAACAAAAAAGATGCGATGCCGGACAGGACCGTCCAAAACCTCAGAACCAAACTCCAAACATACCCAAACGGCTTTAAAAATCGAGGCTCGAAGTTTTGAGAGCTGGCTAGCATCAGATTCACGATTGTTAGCGGCAGCGGCAAAAGTAGCTGCGCGATTAGCTGAACCTTTTCTTTTCTGTAACGCAGGAAAGGAAAAACAAACTGTAGTGATAACCTTTTTACAGAATAAGAGTATACTAGCTAAGTTCGCGCACCCATGCGCGCGGTGTATAGATTGCATACTTTTCCATATTGCACGATTCGCTGGTTAGCTAGTATAAACAATTAGCGGTAGCAGAATATGTAAGAATAAACCACACAGAGATACTGTGCTTTCGTAGCAATATTATAAGAATAATTCATAGTGTCTCGCAAACTCAAGTTTCTTGCATTGCTTTGATAGAGATTATATGAGAAAAACCGAAATGGAAGTCATAATTAGAACTACCCAGCAACAAAAAACAATATTTTTTTCAAATATAACCAAAATCAACCCATTTGGTTAAACCTTTAAGAAAGTCTACTTAAACCCTTAAGCATCGGTACACAACTAATACCGGTGTCACAAGAAAATGGTACAAACTTTGGTGACTGGCATGTCAAAAGAATTATAAAGAGAATTATTCTCCTCCCATCATCACATTCTCTTGGTTCATTCTGTTTAGCATCCTCTTGTGCCAAGCCAAGCAAACTCTGACCGTTATTATTTATAGCTATTTGTTCACTATGTGTATCTCAAGTCAGTAATTGCTTTGCATGATCAGTAACTGATTGATGTCAACCCAACACAGGCAAAAAAGTGAATTAAAGAAAACTACGCCTCATACCATTTCAATGAAGAGTGATCTAATGTTTGCTTAAGCCAAACCTGCGTGTGTCCAATGCATTGGAGCATGCGACAATGTAAAAGTTGGATTCCTCTTGAAAATATAAATTCATCCTTAGCCTTGCCAAGGGAACTATGTCCTCCCTGTTATTAATCATTGTGTAAGATATAAATTACAAATTCGTAGGTATAATTTGTCAGTAGATCTAAACACAATGTTTCATGAAAAATCAACAAGATCAATTGGTTTGATATATTTTCTAGCAACCACGCACGCAACAATGATTTCTAAACCATGCTTTGCTTTATTCCAACCTAACCTTCGTCTTCATGTTGCTGTCAAAATTAGAAGGTAAGCCTCACACCAATACAAAATGAAAACACATTTGATGATCATTTGTAGTACCTCTCAACCCCAGGTGGTGTGTTTTGCAGCTCCTTCACAGAAGTCATAAAAAAAAAAGAGTGTGTTACTGTGATGCCTGATGCTTGAGGAATTCTTTTGTTACACTTGGACTAAAGCAGAAATAGAAAGAAATTGTTAGGTGCTACCTGCGTTTTTTTATAACAAAATCCTGATGGTTTTTAATGATGCTATATGGCAAAATCAGACGATAGGTCTCGTGCTTCAAATAAAACCACAATCTGTATGGTGAGCACACCGAACAAGTTTCAACCATAGGTGTTGCACTGTGCAACCTCTTCATAAAAGATTTCGAAAACATCGCTTAGTAACAAAGAACAGAGCCAAATTCTATGAAGTTTATACCACATGTTGTTAAACGCAAGGCATAAACATTTATGACCAATCGTGCAAGAAATAAGTATATGTTGTGCTAGCCAGGTTTTGTACAAAACCTCTCATATGTCCTTGCAGCCAGATTGAATTGTAATAAATCTTCTAAAAAAAAAGCGCCAATTGGTGTCTGGCATAGAATAAAGGAGAATGTACAAAGCTTAGCATGTTATGTATGTCTAATTCAATAGAACAAATGAATTTTGCAAACATTTTGATAGGACAAATTTTAACCCTTTTTGAATATGCCTTGAATAACATTGAACACAATCGCAGAATAATTGCATAGGGAAAATATTCTTGCCTGATTTACACAAACATGCATATCATAATCGCCTCTACCTAAATTTGAATTCGTAATTATGGAAGACTAACATAGCTAGGACTAATGGAAGATATTAGAGAGTAAAACAATTATGACTAGTTGGCTACAACTATGAAAGAAAGAAGTCCCACATGAAGCTTTTCCATGATTAAACTATTGTGAACTTAGAATTTTGCTAGGCATATCTTACAGCAAGAACAACAAAGCCTTTTAGCCCCAAGCAAGCTGAGCTAGCCAAATCTTCAAATCAAAAAACAATATGGATGGTCTGTATTAGGGAAAAACAATATTCTTATAGAGCATTTTTTTTTTCATAGATCATCAAAACATAAGTGTATATAACCAAGAGAAATATCCATTGTTTAATATCCATACCATCAATTGGCATGACCCTGAGTAAGTAAAAAATGCAGGCTATGGTGCTAGCTAAAATCCTTACCTGACTTGCTAACAGAGCACCTCCATGAATCTTTGGCTATTCATAGCATTCTTGAAATGTGACGTAAATAAAATACACCATGCTTTTATTGGCTAATATCAATTGCTCAATGCCCACATCATGGACTGGCATGAGCATTACCTTGAGTAAGTTAGAATTAAAGTGGCACCGTGCTAGTTAGGATATCACAGTAGTTTTATTTAGGATATCACAGTAGTTTTATTGGCTAATATTTACCTTTTCTAACCTCTAATGTTACACTAAAAATAGTAAAGGTTATATATATGCTAGTATTTACTTTCCCTAATATGTATAGTTAACGGAAAATTGGACAGATCATATGAGCATAGCACCTCAACCGTTAGGCCTAAAATCAATTTTCATGTAGGAACATCTAAAAGAATGATGTGATCTTAGAACAAAAGAATCAAAATTCAATGCCAATAAATATACAAATTAAATGCCAATCACAGAATGTTAGGAAATTTTGATTTCACTTTTGAAGGTATTGAAAACATGCCTGGGCATTGATTGCGCTCTCATGACAGATCTAAATATTTCAACACTGCAAATATCCCTCTAATTGAACCTGTACAAAAGCAATATAGGGGGCAAATGGTGAGGGATGGGGAAAGGATAAGAGATGTGCGGTGCTGGTGGGCACGATGCGGGCGCTGGATGAGGATTATGGTGGCGGCGTATACTGCAAGGAGGGGAAACGGTCTAGGGTGGGGCGACAGTGGTGGCAGCGGCAATGGCGGCAGAGACGGGTCTGGGAGAGAGACAGGGAGGGGCAACGCGGGGATGAGGCATGGGGCAGGACCGGAGAAGAGGAGGCGAGAGGTGGCGCCACAGACGAGAAAGTGGGCTGGTGAACGGGGGGGCAGAGGACAGGGGAAATGATGATATGGCTCATGTAAGCATATATGAACCAAATGGCATGAGGGCCGTAATAAACGGGAACGCGAAGGGCAAATGGAAACACAGCAGCAACAAAAAGGCTGGAAAAATAGGGGGCGCTCGGAATTGAACACAGGACCTATTGACCAAAATCCATCGCTGAAGGCCAACTGGCCAAACTAGCCGCGTTGTTGCCGTTTTTTCTGTAAAAATCATTTTATATATGAGCTTTAAATGGACAGCCGGATGGAGCCCGTGGCCACAATCGGACGGCCGTCTTCCAGCGACGTGGCCACGCGGGGAGGAGCGCGCGAGCGAAGCGTCGACGTGGACGCACGAGGGAGTGGCCTGTAAGGGGATTGTTATATAGAATGATATGGATGATGGATCTCATCTCATGCGCGATGATCCGGTCGATTCTTGGTAGTGGCATTTAACAGGCAGGCAGTTCACAAATCCAATCGTGAGAACTGGAGCATGACTTATCGTTCGTAAGAGGGAAAAAAAACGTCATAAAATTTGTAAACTTAATCAGCGGGTTGCTCATTGCGAGCAAGACACTGTAGATTAATTCACCCCTACCCGGCAGTCTGCACTGTGCACAATCGTGTCATGGAATGCTGCAAGAAAATTGAGGAGCCCGCCACGCCCTCCACGATGTACAGGCCCGCCACGCCCTCGCAGCTCGACGTCCCCCACGGCGCGCCGCACCTAGTGAACGCCGCGCAGCCAGCGAGGAGCGACGTCACCATGCCGCAGTCCAGCGCGGACGACGCGGCGCAGTTGGACATCACGTGGGAGTGAGCAAGCGGCGTCGGTGAGGAGGCTGCGTGCTCATGTGCTGATGATGATATCATGCAAACTGAGGAGGCAGAGCAAAACCCAGAAAATTCATCAATGTAGTTGTACTTACTTAAAAAAAAAATATTACTGCAAGGAGTAATTTACATTGTGCTACCCTTTAAAACCTCCGTTGTGTGAGTTCAACCAATTCTTGGACACCAAACAGTCTCCCTAGCAGGAGCAGCAAGTGAGGAGGGAGATGGCGTCTCGAAGAGCTTGGGCCATGGAGGGGTGGCGTCTTGCCGATGAGGAAGAGAAAAACAAGTGTCACCAAGGGGAGTTGCGTGCATGGAAGGAGGCCAACAGGTACCGGCAAGCTATGGAGCGTGAGAATGTGAGGCAGGCTATGAAAGAAAGAGAGAGTGCTACTGGAGTCAGGGCAGCAGGTCCCAAAGTAATGAGGAAGGGAAAATATCCCCGGTGCACCCAATGGATTATACTAGAATACCATGTCGTCTTTAAATCTCCTAAAGCATGTTAGCTTTACATCTGGTGCACTAGTAGGATAGATTATTATGTTTCCATTATTTACCTACACCGTGTAATCCGTGTGTTCGTATAACGTAATGAGCAGTTGTGATGTTTCCACTTACCCGTTTGCAATTTTGTAGTGAGTGACATGGAAGGAACCGCCTAACGCAGAAGTAACATCCTACAAAAACTACGTGTGACGCACATTGCCAATTTTTTTACTATTTTTTTGGGCAAGGCAGGTAATTTTCCACGTATGACAAACGTGCTAACGCCGGCGCGGACGCCGCGACGGAGTTGGACATCACAGCCACGGCGACGCAGCCACCATGGCATGGCAGTGCATCCCTTGCAGAGCGAGCGAGCGGCGTCGGTGAGGAGGCTGCGTGCTCATGTGCTGATGATGATATCATGCTCCGGTGCATGTGGGAGTGATGAGCAAACGACTCGAGGGCACGAGCCACGAGGCCAAGGGGATGAGGTCGATGATATTTCACTAATAAAGCCTAAAGGCCAAATATACTCACATGCACACCTGGGAATTAAGCCGGGTTTAAATGGGCTGGCACGAACACACACATGGAAATAGAATCCTAAAGCACGGCATGACACAAAACCAAATGGGCCGGGCTGGCATGGCCTGAATGGTGTGCCAGGCCCGGTCCGACTGCCCGTGCTTGCGCAGGCACGACTCGAATTAATGAACGGGATAGAAATTTGTGTTTTTCATGATCTTTCATTACTCAGATAAATTTTGATTCAACATGAACGTTATAGAGAATTTTGAGATGCATCTTTTTCATGTAGACAACTTTTTCATTTGAATAATGCATGAATTTATAAAAATTATTTAGTGCGCTAGCTGTTTTAGTACCAAAATCATACTTTTCGGTAATTTGCGTTTTTTTTCAAGATATTCTGCTGCTCAAATGAATTTTAGTTCTACACAAAAGTTGTAGCAATTTCAAGACACATCTTTTGTGTGTAGACAACGTTTTCATACGAGCAACGTACGAATTTATTAAAAAAACTTCAACTTTTTGTCGTCGGGCGTGCCGTGCTTGGGCTGACCTAATCCAATCGCAACCCCCTGTGCTTTTGGGTTGTGTCATGCCTCGCTTTTGGCTATCCATGCCGGCTCGACAAGGCCCGAAGTGTAGACCGGGCCATGCCGACCCATTACATGGCGGTTCGAGGCACGACGGGTCTGTGCCGTGCCGTCTCGGGACGACCCAACTCCCAACACTACTCGCATAGGATTAGAAGGAAGAAAAAGATAATAGAATACCACTCTTTCTTGAGTCCACCATGCTGTAAGCTATAGTGGCACTTGGCTCTATGATGCCTCCTACCATTGTCAAGGATATTGGGTTTCGAAGAGGTGCTTCCACTGATGCTCTGCACTACGACGACACCGTAGGGGATTTATTGTGATATATGGGATTTGTGTAACATAGGAACCATAATTGCGGCCATTGGAGAGATGCAACTACACTTAGCATGCAACTAAAAACCGATTCAGATACTATATCGTTATTGTCGCCACTTCTGGGGAAGGATATAACATAGAGAATAGTATCATCATTGGAGCATCTCAATCCACTACTTTGCACGACATCCTCCACCGCAAAGCCTATATGGAGATGAGGAACACAAATATCTAGTAGTTATCACTAGAGTCGATAATGTTGACACTAGAATTTCCACCGAGGACCAAAAAGCATCCACTAGATTAGAGAAGCCGCTAGTGAGGAAACCCTAACTACTCCTAAAATCTAAACCTACTACAACTAACCCTACCCTACACAACCCTCAAACCACCTCCACCACTGACTAGCTCTCTGGAGGTCGGGACCCCTGCCTTTTCGCCACCAGTGGGAGAAAAAGGGTTGATTTGTCTGGGGCAGAGGAAGGAAAGAGGGATGAGGGAGGAAGGGCTAGGCACTCTCCCTCTCACCCCTACCGAAGAGGAAGAGATAGTTGCGACCATGACACTGGGTTTCTCAGATTCATAGAGAGCCTTTTTGTTAGATTTAGTAGCAAGTAAACAATAGTACAAAAATAGAAACCTTAATCAATCATGACAGTACCAAATGAAGTATGCAAGGCTACAATACTATAGCATCATCAATTAGATATGACCAAGCTTCTCCTTTTTTTCGTTTCAATTATAGTTTGCGATTCACATATTTTCCATCATAAGGTCGATAATCATAAAAGGCCACTACATAGTTACAAAAATTATGTATGTGCCATTATAGCTAGAAACGACCAACATGCCACTTCTTCAACCTCTAGTCGTCCCTTCCAACCATTAGCGCTATCGGGCCCTCCATGCCACTCACTCTCGTTGTTCCCTTTGTCACTCTTCTCTCTCTCTCTCTCTCTCTCTCTCTCTCTTCGTATGTGTTCTCTTTATCACCCATTACCATGTAGCCAGAAACAACATTGTAATTCGCTGCTAGGAGCTCCAACGTCGAAAAGACTCCTCTTCTTCACCTTGTCATTCCCATAGTCGCCACACCTTCCCAACGCTCTCTAGTCGTCACCAAATCACTATCGTTGTGAGCAACAACGTAGCACATAGATCACCTAAATCTCCATCCGCGATCGATTTTATATCACCGCTTGAGATACAATGATGATAGAGAGGGTTGTTTGGGGGTAGGGAGTGCCTTAGAGAGATGATGTGTGCATGAGAGATGATGAACAGGAAGACTAGAAAACAATGATTGACATCAAGAATGACATGATGGGCCAAAGGCGTAAATCTCTCGATGGCATCGTGGATTTTTGTTGAATGATGTGATCAGATGCAGTATCAAAGAGAAACTAGGGACATGGTGGAAGAGCCTTAGGGAGGGAGATGACTCTTGTGAAAAGGATATGCCCTAGATCAATCACAGTGATGATTGTACCATGTCTTCGTTCATGTACATAGGATAACGTTGTTTATCGGTTCTCTGAATAAATATCATGACTTTATTCATTGATAAATTAAATTTCATGAAAATTTGGTAAATATAAATTAAATTTATATCATTGACTAACTCACAGTTGGGAGAAATGCCATTATAAAACATGAAAACATGAAACGTGTCATGCTATTGCTCCTTTTGGTTTCCGTCGAAATATGCCATTATGGATGTATGCCATTATGGATATTTATATCTCTTTGCTAATTTCAAAATTATGTTAGATGTAGCCATTGGGTCATCTTCCTCCTCCCTGACACCGACACAGAGCTCTAGCCATCCCCTAGCGCCTCCTACCCTCTAGCCATAACGATGTTGTCTCCTTCCTTCTCAAATCTGATTAGTATATATCCACCTCATCCTCCTCCCTCAGTCAGCCCACCGCACCATTGTTAACAGTCCTTAGCCTAACAGAATTTAATCCACAAGTGTACTGATACCGATGTAGTTTTCACCTGGGAGTATTCCAAAGTATTGATTTCCACGAGGAAGCAAGTTTGAGAAAAATTGTGAATAAAGAATAGGTTCCATACCAATTAAGATACCAGTTAAAATATAGCGGGGTAAGGATATGATGAGAGTGATAATCAATGACAGACACCAGAGACTCAAAAGATATAGAGAGGTTTAGTAAGTTGAGGACAACGAGACGAGATTAGGTTCCTAGGGTAAAACAATCTTTATTACTATGGTACAACAAAAAGGTCCTAAAACCAGTGTCACTCTACTGGGGGATAGATTCACTTGTTCAACTCTGCTCACTTCGGAGCTGGCGGACACATCACCAGCCTCTATCACTTAAGAATTTCGAATGATTATGACCATCCCTATTGAACTCTATGGAGCCAACCCGAACGTGATGGATTTTGAGGGATAAACAAGCACTGTCGCCACCTGCTACTTACCACACAAACCGGGGGTTGGGCGTCAATCAAGTTAGTAATAACCCTGGCACCTCGCCCATAGCTAACACTAATATTTCCTTTGGGTCCTTGGAGAAACAACCTCCCTTAGTGAAGTTCGCCTCACATAAGCTATCGGACGAGATACCACGCAAACATATATGAACAAGAGAAATTTACTTTCACACTAAAGCAAGTCCACAAACAAGAATGTGGTAATTAAAGTAAACACGGAAATGTAAATGCTGAACTCAGAGTAAATAAAGAAAGACTTCTATTGATAGTGCATAAGTCTTACATAGAAGAAAAGATATAAGAGCCGTACCATAACTTCTGAAGGCTTCTCCAGAACCCTAAGACAAGGTCGACTAGACCTCTAACTCCCAATTACACTAACATAACTCTAAATTAAAATGTGAGTGGAAAATGAGCTCCTTCTTGGTTTTGCTTCTCATCTAGCCAAAGTACCCCCTATTTATATTGCATTGGAGGCCTAGGGGTACTTATAGGCTAGGGGTGAAGTCAGTGGACGCCGGGGTAGGTGCGCCGGCCTGGGGGGATCGGCCAGCCCCTTGGATCCATCGTCGTTGCATCCCACGTCTCACATTTGCTCCTGGAGGCAGCTGCATGCCGTCCCGAGTCGGTTGCAGAGGGGGGCTAGGTTGGCTGGCCTGCATAGGATCGATCGGCCTGAGGGTTGGTCTCCGGCCCTTCGATGCACCTACTTGACTCCTTGGATGGGTAGGATGTCTTCCGTACGTCAGTTGTTTGACATTTGTCATCCATGTGGGCCATCCAATCCAAATGACACTTCCATCTTCCCCTTGATCTCAACTGATGTTGATCCAGCGCTTCACATAGCTCCACAAGCACTTATTTGCACGCAAATAAAAGGATACGACTCAGAGCTAACATGGTGGGGCTGAACGGCCAAGGTGAGGTCGATCACTCCCGCACTTGTGTGGTTTTTGCTTCATTTTCTCTTTATTCATTCCTGCTCTCAAATAAACTTCAAAACGTGTGGACTTTATTGGTTAAAATAAAATGTTTAATAGAACTTGGTATAATCCCCATTTTTACCAAATTGTTGGCGAAATATTTTAGGGTTTAGCGACCACCAACAACCATCCTCCTCCCATCAGGTTGCTCCACCGGTGTTGTAGCCAACTAGTGGAGGGAGTGTGGGGCGACACCCTAGTCAAAGGGCCTCTGGGCGACGCAGGAGCACAAAGTGAATATAGCGCTCCAGTGGTGATTACCAAGCCAAAGGAGGAGAGGTGGAGAGCGGTTGGGTAGTACTAGCAACACTTTGGTTGGGAAGGATGATAGAGCTGACTAGAGCAAGGAGGAGAAGGAGCACTAGAGTTTTAGAAGAAGAAAGAGGAGAGCCAGACCGAGGTGAGAAGAAGAAGGGAAAATTTTTAAAACGGAATATTTTGAAGAAGTAAAAAATTATCAATTTAGTCCGTAAACCATATCGTTTGACATTTTTTGGTCATTGAACTCCAAGACCATGTTAACTTCGCCCTGTATTTATGAAACAAGACACAACTATTCCCTTGAATCGGTCAACCATGGTTTTTATTGGTTAATACGGTTTGACCAAAGTTTTATTTTTTATTTTTACATAAAATATTTCACAAAATCTAAACAAATTGTATATTTACTTCCTTTATACATTTTTAATTTTCTCTCCTATTTTTATGGTGTTGTACAAATTCTAAAAAATTTCTAGTGGTCATAAAGTTAGCACAAAACACTAAACAATTATGTACACTTCGAAAAACCGTTCAAAAAAATCTATGAGATTAGATAATCATACAAAAACACAACTATACAGTCTGATTTGGATTATGTAAATATTTTTATATAAAAAACACATAACATTTTGGTCAATCATCTTCGACCAATGAAAACATCTGTTAGCTCGGTCATGGACCATATGTGTCTGATTTTTGATGATTTGATAATCGAGTTAACTTGATTTTAAAGCCGAGAGACCAAAATGGGCCAAGTGTCAAAGTTTAGGGATCAAAACAATACTTCTTTATATCAAAGAAAAGCAAACGAGCATGACACAAATAGGTTTAAAATGATGTCATATCTTCAAACTGCAAGTTGGCTAGTGGAATATTTCCCATTAACCCATTTGATAAAGGTATAAGGGCCAAAAAAAAGAATGACGTATGTACAATTTCTCAACTCTGTTGTGATATCTTATGATTTTTTACCATATACTGATATACTGGCAAAATTTGTGAATCGTTAAGTTCGTAGTGGTATATATCCAAGAGGAATTCATTATTTGCCACTAAATCCATGATATACCTTAATTTGTCAAAGTTCGCAATTTTCCATTCTCTTGTACTTCTTTCCTAATACATATATCACTTCGTTCGACTTTTGTCAAAACATTTTTTAATGCCTAGAATACCCATATCATAATTTCTACATTTAACACTTTGAAACATTGCATCTACCACATTTTAACTTCAAATCGAGTAACACAAATTTATGATTTGTATAAAATCATATTCTATTTCTTGTTGAAATTTCATAATTTTCTCTATTTGTAGTTTTTATATTATTTCCACGAAGCATGCTAGGTAACATTAATTTCAAAATAAAATTTACATTAAAATATTTTTAAAATTCACTTTCAATTTTGAATACACATGATTTTCTGGATCCATTGAATTTTTCTCACAATTTATGAGTTTTCTACTATTTTATAAAAGTTTCTATTTTGTGACGTATTAAAAAGGCAGGGACATGAATACCATTTCACAGCTAACCACAAAGAGAGTCATAGTAAGATTAGCGACATATAGGAAAAAAAGTTAGGAGCCACTACAGATCAAAAGTCTGATTTTAGGGCAAAAATCGAGCACTTCTTCTAAACACAAACAATGTGTTCTGAACATTTACAATGTATCAATGGAACATATACTTTTATATATATACACACCTAGGTGTAGAATAGGCTAATCTACAACCAGGCCGCGCTAGTCCTTTTAGGGATGGGCTGGTCCTGCTAGTTCGACAGTAATTGAAAGTAACTGAGAATAACTTGGTTTAGAACTCGGCAGTAATTGGATCTGCATGTTGTTCCTAAAATCGTGGGACCATTAACTACCCAGTTTCAAACGTATTTCAGTTCGTTTTTCCGATCTAAAATTTGATTCGTACATCCGATGACCGAATACTTTACACCATTGAATTACTCGTATTTTTTCATTCAAAACAACATCTCAAATAGCAATCATTCAAAGTAACATAACCAAAAAATTACGGTTTTACAATGATTACTTTTGATTACTCGGTGATGCTCGTACATAAACAAAATAAAGAAATTACAATTAGCTGTAATTACGTCCAATTACAATGAATCAAAAGTGAAAAAAAAGTGCACACAAACGGCACAAATTACTACCCATTACGACGCTGGGCTGTGATTACTTCCAATTACGAAGCCGGTGGAGACGGCGGCGATCGGGGACAAGATCGGGGACGGGAGAACGGCGGCGGTCGGGGTCGATTGGACCGGCGGTGTACGGTGGAGACCACGATGCAGATCGGTGCGAGCTAGGGCGCCGTGGACGCCTGGCCGGCGTCGGACCAAATCAGGGGCGCGGCGGCCATCCATATCGGGGGGCCGCGGTTCTATCGGCGTCGGTCGGCGTCGATCTGGCGGCAGACGTGGACGTGGGGGCCGACAGGGAATCAAACCAGGTGTTCCGCTCTCTGAAACTAGGAAAAATGTGCAAATCACACCCCGCAATGGTTTTAAGGGTGGTTTTGCCCATGTGACGGCTGAGGTGGCAATTTAGTCAGAAAAAATAAATGCAAATGAAATTAAAAATACAATGGTCCAGGCTGTCATCCTCTCTTCTCTCTCCATCTCATCTCTCCCTGGTTTGTATCTCACTTCTCTCTCTCTCACTTCACTTCCCCGCCGCCGCCTCCTCCTCCGCTCACCTTATCGTCGCCGACGCTGAGCCACAATGGCGGCGCCCCCACCTGCAGCGCCGCCTCCCGCCATGCTTGCGTTCCTCTCCTCCCACCCTTACCCTTCCCTCCCCAAGCCCAGACCCACCGCCCCGCAGCCCTGCCTCCTCCTCGCCCCTGCGGGAGTCGCCGCTGCCCCCAACGCGGTGCCCTCCCGCGCCTACTCCACCGACCGCCTCCGCGGCCTCGTCCACCGCGGTGAGATTGACGTGGCCGGGCTCGAAGCGCCCGCTGCGGTGGGGCCCTGCGCGTCCGGGCGCACCGCGGAGGCCCGCCGCGTGCTGGCCGCCTGCGAGCAAGATGTCATGGCCTACAACGCCATGTTCACCGGGTACTGCGGCGCGGGGCACCTCGAGGGCCCATGTGGCGCCGCCGTCAAGGGACCGCCAGCGCCGCCTCCCCGCCATTGGCCGCACGTCGCCTCCCCGCCCTTGGTAGGGCCTCAGTCCCTCTCCTGGCCATGCGCCGCCGTCCCGCTCTCGGTTGCGCACCGCCGTCCCACCCCAGGCCGCACCGCCTCCTTGATCGTTTGCCACCGCGGCCCTGTCCTATCGGAGAGGAAAGGAATGAGATGGAAGAATAGGAGAGGAAAGGAATGACATGTGGGCCCCACAATATATTATATGTTGAATTGTTTGTGAATATGCTGACTGGACATGCCACGGTGGCAAAATCTCCCACCAAACCACTGCGGGGTGTAATTTGCACCTGTTTCGCGGTTTCGTGGGATAAAATACATGGTTTGATAGTTCAGAGAGGTATGTAGACGAAGGGTCATAGTTTAGGGTGTAATATAGACTTTTGACATGATGTTATGTTGATGTAACATGCAACATGATGTCATAAAAAAGAAAGAGTTATTGGAACATGTCAACAAAATTGTTGGATCATGCCAATAAAACCGATGGTACATGGCAAAAGAATTGATCAAGCATGTTAAAACAAAATTGATCAGTGTTGAAACATGCTAAAAGAATGTAAAAACATGCAAAAAGAACTAATGAAACATGCTGAAAACTGATGAAAACACTATATTCCACGGTAAATCATCCACCCCATGCAAAATTAGATGCTCCGCGTGAATAAAAATGATGTTTCGTCAAGAAAACTCGAATATTTCATACATACAAGTGTGATGTTCCAATGACAAAAAAACATGACACATCTCTTCATCATCTTCTTTTTCAAATTGTCGTGCCTAGTTCATGAATTGTCAGGATTCAGGAATGTAGCATACAGGAGCATAAGAGATGAAGGATAGAGAGAAGGAGGAGGTGACGGTGGAGGGTCCGAGAAGGAGGAAGCTCGCGAGCCATGGCGTCAAGGCCAGCGCCGGTGAGCCGTCGGCCTGTCACCGGCGCAGGAACACCACGGTGGCCGAAAGCTACAGAAAGAAAGAAGAAACGGGGAGACTGCGAGCGAACTGGGACTAAAGAAAGACAAAAATCGGAGCTAGCGACCCAGGTCTCAGTGTCTCACCAATGTGCTCGCGCCGTAAAATCGAAAGAAGTTCATGCGGTAATGGTAAATTGTAAACTTAAAAACATGACGGATCACGGATTTAATTAAGTTTTCGTAGCAAACAAGGAACTCCCTTTATCTAATCAATCTCCCCCAACCCTAAACTGATCCCAATCTTGCACGAATAATGAAACTTGACCAGGCTTCTCCTTTTTTTTCTCAAGTTATCCGAAGCATGCACGAGTAATTAAACACAGTGTATTGTTCGGTCAGTTCGGCTTTAGTTGGTCCAAGTGGTATGTGTTTTGTGTGTGCCAATGTTTTGATCAATCCTTGACCAGGTCACCTAAGCTGGCATGACTTAAGACACTACGTAGTATAATTAACTAATCCACTTGACTTCTCCAAAACGACCTTTTGTTTCTCTGACATTATCATGGTAATAGATTATCCTCGAACACATGTCACGCGCTAACCATCCAATTGCATGATCCTTTGTCTCGGCATCGCTTTCTTTCACCAGCCTAGACGGGAATAACGTGGCGACTTTCCATTCCACATCCTTCCTACTTGTAGGGTCCGTTTCGAAACCCTGATCCCGATTGGGATCCCGGCCCAATCCCGAGGACACATATCCACGCGGCCAATTTTTCCGGGACAGCTCATCGATGCATTTGGAAGCCCACCACCACTCGGGGTCTTTTGTGCCCTTTCCCTGTCATATCCCGCGGAAAGCCGCTCCCCTCCAGACTCATGGATCTCCCCCGGTCTCTCGCTCGCTCCGTCTCTCTCACTCCCGTCCCTCGGTCTCTCTCAACAGTGGCGGCGAGGCGGTGCGACACGACAACGATCCCCTGGCCTCCTCCTCCCTACAGCCGCCCTTGGGCAGACGTTGGTACCTCCTCTAGCAACGCCTCCCACCAGTGAGGCCACACCCAGATCTGGCACCAAGCCGGTATGGTGGATATCAGAGCTTGGCTTTGGTGGTGGCGAGGCAGCGCGACGGCGGCGGCGGCGGCCTTCTTCGGCCCTTGCCCCTCTTCATTACCCTTCCCAAGCCTCCCCTCTCTCTAGGCCTCCTCTTCGGCAGTGCCTCTCGCTGGCGAGGCCGCGCCCAGATCCGCCTTCTTGGCAAGATCTAGTGCCGTGTCGGTGCGGTTTACTCGGTGCGAGTGGAGGGGTGGTCAGGGCTTGCTGCGCAGTTGGCGGCGAGACGACGTGTCGAAGGTGGTGACGACGCTTCGATCTCAAGCCCTCCGCCGCCGTTGGTGGAGATGGAGCCGCCAGCGTGGCCTTGAACAATATGGTATCCTCACGCAAGACAACAGTGAAGGGGGGCAGGAGGAGAGGTGGAGGACGATGGTAGGAGGATGGAGATGGTGTCATCCCGAGAAAGGTGTTGGAGATGGCATTGTGGGTGGGAGATGGCATTGTGGGTGGGCTCCCACTGCCGTCATAGATCCTTTCGGAGCCGCCGTCAAGTACGCGATGCGCACCTCCAATCGGCAATCGCCATCGAGCAGGTCCTGCTCCACAGGTCGCTGCTATCGTGGACGGACAGGCCTGTGACGTCGGAGTTGAAAGCTTGGCCGGCACCACCATCGTGGACAAACCCCGCACCTCCTCGCCGCCATTCGCAGAGGTGCAGCTTCCAAGGTGCCGAAGAAGATGCTATCAAACCCGACGCTGTGGATGTTTGAAATGGTAGGGAAGAGGAATATTAGAGAATGGAGCACAGGGGAATAAATGACATAAAAATCCCCCAATAGGTCAACATCCAGACAAACCCGCAATGTTTGCAAACACGTCTACGAAGAGCGAACGTATCCACTCTTCCAGCGTCATTTTTAAGTTGGAACTAATCATGCATGGATATGCAGGATATGGACGATCGATTTGTTCTTGTTCGAATGGCTCAATTCAGATCTTTATGAATTCTAGACGACTATTTTCTAGAACACAATTACATATATTGTGTAAAATTGAGGTCCACGGGCATACGTGGAACTTTTAAATATTGATACGTGAACCTGTTTATACCAGAAATTACAATTGAGCCGATAACTGTTATCGGGAGGGAGAACATTAAGATTGGACCATATTCGGGCTGGTGCGAGACAGGAAAGAAAGGCAACGATGAGAACCCAAATCAGAAGAGTTGTTTCGAAATTAGAGATAAAATAGGAATATACTATTGTGATTACATGGCAAGCATGACATGTTGTGTCGGTTATGCCCATGTATAAATACGTGGCCTTGAGACCGTGTAAGGACCGACAATCAACCAATTCAAATCCACAAGTCAACCTAGTGGCGACTGATGCGGGGTTGGCGCCTACTTTTCGGTAGGCTACATCCGCTGCGTATTACACCAAGAATCAAAGTGCTCAATACTGTCGGGTCCGGTACCATACGAGGCATATCCTCAACCAATGACACCTGGCATAATGTACTTCATGTATGAACAGCCAAGGGCACCACAACATGGGTATCAGGCCAACTACACTTTTGCTCCTACAAAGCCAACTATCCCAGAAAAAAAAATGGAATACCCTTCTAGGAGACTATCGACTTCCTCTAGGGTTAGGGAGTAGGAAAGAGACGCCAATCGACAAGGTGCAGCCAACACAGCCGACCAATTGCTCAGATTCTACAAGAGAAATTTGGGTTACAACCAAAGTACAAAATTGTTGGCTATCATAAGCGGTAGCCAGATTAGATGGATAATTCTTCGTACCTTGATAGGTACAATATCCTGGATTTCACTTAAGTTTTCTAGAGAAGATTCCACAACAACCATTGAACACATTGGTTGATTCTTGGCTCAATGTGGCAAAGGTGGTAGAAGCAGGGAGGGTCGCCAGATAAGATTATTCTCCCTATCAATTTGAACCAAGCATCGAATTGTTGTTCGTCGTGTCGGCGCGCAATAATCTCGACGTATGGGTTGCTCTCCCCTAAACCGTCCTTCTTGCGGGAAACCTAGGATGCCAGCGTCCTTGCACCCGGTATCCATACCACCATCATCTTCTCTTTCCTCCCTCTCGAGCTATAAAAGCCACCTTGACTCCTCCATTCCTCCCCTCACTTTCGGTCTTGCCCTGCTGCCTCTGTCCCACACCATCTCTCTCCCTCTTTGGTCCACTCCAATTCGTGAGATTGTGGACACAGAAAGATAAGCTCCTCCACTCCATTAATCTCTATTGAGTTGACTCATTGGAGCCACCACTTCCACCCCGCCAGGCGATCCGACCTCTTCTCGATCATTCTCTCCGTGGTGAGCTTCTCCTTGAATCCTTGCGCCTGTAGCATCGTAAAATCATCTCCAACATTAACTGCAACTTGTTGATGCTTGCGATCACTGGAGCTCGCCAACACTGTCGCCTGCTCGATCCCTTGATTTGCCCGTCGCAGCCCGCACGGTGCCAGCCCGCATCGTTTCTTCTTCGTTCCTCTCAAAGATGCGATGAGAACCCACTCCGATCCTCAATGCCCACGCACCCATTATTCATGCACGAGCAAGGTTGTATCACCGGAACCACGTCTCACCAGATTCGCTGCGGACGCCGTCGATGGAACCATCACATCCGGCCACGGCACCACTGCCCAAAGGTGCGGTGCGGGGCAGCGCAAAGGATTCCAATGCACTCAAGAACGCCCTGACCTGTAGCCTATCGCGCTGGCAAGCCGCCATTTTCATCCTCGTGACTGACACCGACATTACGTCATGAAGAGGATCACTGTGTACCGATAACACAGACAAGTAGACCCCACATCGTTTAATAAAATGTTTTAAAATCCAATTTAAATTTGTCACTTGGCTGTCACTAGCTTGTGGAGGCGTACAACGTACTCCTTTATTACACCTTCTCTGATAAAAAGGCGTAGCGCCCCGCGGCTCGGGCTCTCATGGGCTGAATGGGCTGCGCAGTAGCGTTCTCAACCCGTGAACATGTGAGGATTTTTTCCAAACTTTTCTAATTCCAACAAATGCTAGAAAATGCAAATGATTTATTTAACATATATACTTTAAAAAATAGTGAGAAAATATGTAAAATACTTGATATTCTTTTGGCATAGGAAAAAAATTATAGTTTCCCTTCTAAAACTATTTTATGTCTCTGTAAAAATAATCATAACCTTTTCTAGCAATTTCTTTTATATTAAAAAGTCCAAAAATGGTTTTGTTTTATTAAAATAGTAGATGACTTTTGATAATTCTAGGAAAAGTTATGCAAACCACTTATAGGTCCTGAAACCTAGGAAAAATATGGTTGGCACTATGTGCATATAATTTATTTCTATAAAATTTGTAATAGGCAATTTTTGCATGTTGTAAATATAAGAAATATCAAAGAGCTACATATATATAGGGAAATATAGTTTTCTGTATTAGTCTGATGATGTACCTGTATTTCAATGTATTTACCTACATTTTGTAGCATTATCAATGTATAGATATTTATGTTCATGCATGTACATGTATGCATTTTATATTTCATGTGTAGAATATTTAGGAAAAGGCTAGAATATTATTCTTGTTAAGATAACATGATCATCGGAACCGTGACATATGATGCAACATCTTCAAGCATGTGTTCTTAATATGTTTTGTGTCATTTGCCTATTCTCTACAATCATTCTTATTTAGGAAAAGGCTAGAATATTATTCTTGTTAAGATAACATGATCATCGGAACCGTGACATATGATGCAACATCTTCAAGCATGTGTTCTTAATATGTTTTGTGTCATTTGCCTATTCTCTACAATCATTCTTCTAATCCATGATTTATCTAAAATTATGTTATTTTACTTATGAAATTGCATGCTTATGATTTGTGAATTATTTATGTTGTGAAATAAATGGCTAATAGAGTCAATCTTGAAATAAATGGCTAATAGAGTCAATCTTGTTAGTCCGCTTGTTTACATGTGTTAATATAAAAACACATCCTTGATATAATTTTCTACCCTATCATTTAATAATATGTGATGTAGTTTACACCCCTCTGACTAAAAAGTCACTTGGTCTGCATAGAAGGTTTAAGTCTTGTTAAAAGCACTTGGGTGCTAAATCTACCTAAGTGTGAAGTGTCATGATTCAAATATCCTCATTGCAAAATTTTAGAGTAACGCGATGGTCTAGTCTCCGCGAAGGACATATAAAATACCTGGAAGGATGATACCGTGAAAGTATTGATTGCGACAGTCATTTCCACGACATAAACATCCTGAGTGAGTGCATTTTTAGTGCGAAGCTTGCCCTGCGAAGGAGTGCATTTCAGCACGAAGCTTGTCCAACGAAGTAGTAAGTCTAGGCGTTAGCACGAAGCATGCCTAGAAGGCTAGTCCTAGGAAATAGGCTAGTTGTCAAAGTAAAAAACCCTAGTTATGATCAATCTGCATATAATAGTACAATGCATATTTGTTTCGTTAACTGGCTAAGTCATAAGCTTTTACCTATATGGTATTACAAAACTAGTTTTACACGAATAAAATAACCTGGCCCCACTAAAAATCCTGTATCATTAAATTTCATTAGATAAGGGAATGGCTCGCGAGCGCTGTTGATTATGTGATCACCCTCGCTCACAATCACTTTTTTAAGTTCTGGTGGAGAAAATGATGGTCCTTACGCTTGCTACAGTGATGAGGAAGCTTAGCATGCTGACAATCCGGACGAGGTTTATATGGGACTCCAGACGCTTGCATGTTTGGGTTGATGGCATAGCCCATGGAACCGGAAAGACCTTTATCTATTTTTTATTTCCGCACTATTGAACTCCTATGCTAAGATATCCATTTTGCTATTGTAATATTTGGTCGATCTGGTGTGTTGAATTGAGCCACTATGTATTTGAACTTTAATGGATCTGTAATAATGACGCTTGTATAGAATGATTCCATATGCTTGCAAAAGTGTAGCGTTATCAAGGCAGTTTCTGAGCTAATGCATATGCATGGATGTCCTAAGAAATGGGGGTGTCATAGCAATCAACATTGCCAATCTCGCCCGGAAAACTAAAAGCACATTTGCAAAGGAAACTAAACGTATCATTTAATAACATTCAGATTTATTTTAGAACTAAAACCAAATATGTACATAGCATGCATGGAAAACTCAAATCCCACGGTCTTTTTTGTTCGTGGTTCGGTTTAGTTTAATTTGGCTGAGCCAAAATTTGTTATTTTGTTGAGACCGTTCAATATAACATTTTGTAATTTTTTCAGAGCTTTGTGAGATTTTTTTAAAAAATCTTAAATTTATTATTTAATAATTTTTAGCTTTTTTACCTCTTTTTAGATTTTTTTTCAACTTTTGGCTTAAGCAAACCAAATTAAACCATGAATAAAGGAGGACCAAAAAAATAAACCCCTATGTAAAGGCTACGAAGACTTGTGAGATGCATTTGTTTATACCTATGAAAATTAAATTGCTTCGTGTAAATTACCACAAATTCCTAGATCCTAAATAGGTTCCATTGTTATATAGTTTTCATTTTTTGCAATTTTACCACCATTCATGAAGTATAACCATCCATCTAAAGATAGGCAGTAATATAACCTAGAATTGGCTTCGATTGTGATGGGGACACAAAAGAGAAGAGAGAAGAGGAAAATGAGAAGCATCAGATGAGGTTTGAATGGTTGGATGGAGCAAAAGCAAAGACTAACTACAAAGGATCCGTGAGCTTTTCATGCACGGCTTTGGTCGAAGGTGAAGAAGGCCCTCACGCCTTTTGGTAGGGGGGAGCCATCAATAATATACTATCCTGAAAAATCTTAGATTTCTAGTATTGTGTCAAACCCATGGGCCAAACAACAATCTTAGGTAGATGATATATATGGAACATAGGTCTCTCCGAAGATAACATAGACATGTAAAGGTTTTCTCCTATAAGACAAAGTGAATTATGCTAGTTTTAAAAAACCATAAGTGCAACTGATAGAGTGACCTATATAAAATCATTCGATAATAAGTAGTACGTCACTAGAACCTCATCGTATACAGATTTCATAACTATTATTGTTGTGCAAGTAATATAAATTGGATTATTCAAAGATAAAACATTTGTAAGGTCATTTCCAATATGGTGTCTAAAAGGTATCTATTTATCAAAATCATGTTGCTCTGAATGCTCCAACATGCTCTTTTTTTCTTTGAAAGGGAATAAGATTCATTTATATCAAATATTTTTAACCAAAAACTAAATTATAAACGAGTCCATATATGACCAAACTATATTTAAAAACTAGAGATCCAGGGTTTCCCCTTGTGCTTTAATGGGATCTCTGTATAGTTTTCTATACGATGTTGAAGAGCTTATATAAGAAATAATTTTATTTATAGGTACATATAAAACATATTTTTTTTACAACGACCGTAGAACAAATCTCGTCCTATTCAAGTTTCAATAGGCGAAACCCAAGTTTCACCAGGTAAGTTTGTGGATTTATATGGCAACATATATCTTGTTTTATTCGTAAAAATACGAGAAACACGTTGGTGTAAACGGTTTGTAAATTAGAGCAACCAATCAAAAATTATAACCATCAAAAGAAAAAAATGCTTGTGGAACCCACTATACATGCTACAGTTGCTCACACACCTAGCTGCTCGCTACGCGCGCGTTTCTCGCGCGAGTCCGACCAGCCGGAAGGGCGAACCACAGCCTTTCCGTTATTTTATTATTCTCTATATTTTTTTCGCTTGTATATTATCAGTGACATACCGTTTTGAGCCCTTTTTTTTTTTTTTGAGACGAATGATCTAGGCGTTCATTGCGCAGCGGTGGCGGCGCTCGAAACATCCAAGAGCCACATCCACACCCACACGGGCCACGTCCCACGCTGGCGCAGCCTCAGCTTTCGACCGAGACCCGAACTCACAAACTCACAAGCAAGGCAGGTTAGCCACGACGAACCCGTACTACCAACCTCTCAACGCAGGGGGAGAAGAAGAGAGAGAGAGAGAGAGAGAGAGAGGAGACGAGGGCTAAGGTTCCGGGCTTCCCCATGGCGTCCACCTCCCCGCGGCGCTCCGGCGAATCCTCCCCTTCCTCGCCCCTACTCCCCTCCCCCACCTCCCCCGACCGCCGTGCCGCGGCCAGCGGCGACGGCGGCGGCGGCCCGCTCGGGCGGCTGTCGAGCCTCCGTGGCGCGGCGCGCTTCCTCCGCCGCACGGGCAGCCGCCGCCTCATGCGGGAGCCGTCGGTCGCCGTGCGGGAGACCGCCGCCGAGCACCTCGAGGAGCGCCAGACCGACTGGGCCTACTCCAAGCCCGTCGTCGTGCTCGACGTGCTGTGGAACCTCGCCTTCGCCGCCGTCGCCGCCGCCGTTCTCGCCGCCTCCCTCTCCGAGCGCCCCGCCGTGCCGCTCCGGCTTTGGCTCGCGGGCTACGTGCTCCAGTGCCTCATCCACATCCTCTGCGTCGCCGTCGAGTACAGGCGCCGCCGCCGCCAGGACCTCGGTGGCGAGGCTGGGGCGGAGCAGGAGGGCGCGGGTGATGGGGGTTCCAAGCTCAGGTGAGGGTTCTGCTCAGACCAACACGTACTGCTTCCCGAATGTTACTCGAAATGTCTTAAACTGTATTTGTGACATTGAAATCGAATTGGACACAACATTTCTGTGCGCTGTTATTGTTTTTGAGGTGATAATTTTAGGGCCTGACTTGATTATTTGCTATGGTGATAATATTTCCAATTTTCCATACAACAAATCTTATGGTATACAGTGGCTGGATATTTTAGATCTAACCTTTCATTCAGACGGTTATGTATATAACTATGCTATGTTGTATAAAAAATAAAAAGTACTTTGATCTGTGTATAATAAAGAAATAGAAGTAATGTTAACTGTCAAATCAAATTGTCCATGTCCATTTTAGTGTCCGAGAAGGGTTCATTTCCATAGAAGTTCGTTTTGATTTTGTTTCTTTTGATCATTTCTGTGTTATTCTCTAAAGAGTTATTCAGCAATTCATGGTTTTCTGTTTACTTAGGCACTGCTATTTTGGGTGTGAATCCAATTAGGCCCTGTTATATGTAGGTTCAAAGTAGTAGTTAATGTATTGGTGAGCATTGATGATGTTTAGGTGAACCGTAACTTGGATTGACAAGAATATATATTTGCTGCAATTTGATCCACGAACTAGATAGAGTTATGTGCGCTCTTTGTGGCTATTCATTTTTTGAACTCAGGCTTTACTATATTGGACAACTTGTGAGTTGTGAGGAGGCTTATTCTCTGATTAGAAAATTGTTGTGCATAATTGTAATTGTTGAGGCATAAAGTGTGTTGGTTCATTTCACATTGTCTTTGAAGGACTGAGCGGATGGTTATTGATGCTAGCACACAAGTCATTTGCTAATGACCAGGGAAATGGCCAAGTGATTTCCAGTAAAATAATACCAAGTTCATTAATTAGTTCTAGGGATGATACAATGGTACTTCTCTGTGTAGCTTCATCATTATTATATGGATGGTTTTTATTGAATGCAATCCCCGAATTTCTATGAATTATAAAATTCGCAATGTCCCTTTGATTTTTCAAGGCTCATATGCATCCCAATGACACTTGATGTTCAATATGTAACTATGATTGAATCAGGCAAATGGTTCCCTTATAATATTTCCATCCATTAAATGCTCAAATGTATACCTTTTTCTATTTTTCCATTACTGGATTCTTGTTAGTGATCGTTTTTAATCTTTACATGGTTCTTTATGTGATTAATGATCATATCTTCGTTTCCCCTAATTCTCACCATGTGTATTTACATAAATGGTTGGTGTTACTGTTTTATGCCATCTCACTTGTATTTTCATGCATTTTTGTTCAGTATTGTGAAGCACTTGGAGTCTGCAAACACAATGTTTTCCTTCATATGGTGGATCATTGGATTCTATTGGATTTCTGCAGGCGGTCAAGCTTTATCCCAGGATGCTCCTCAACTTTACTGGTATGTCTCTTGTAGCTGAGGCCTGTGAATAAATGTTTGTTTCTTAATGTTAGCACTTTTTGCCTAATATGACTTCTCTTGCTCTTTCTTTTGCAGGCTCTCCATTGTTTTTCTGGCATTTGATGTTTTCTTTGTGGTTTTCTGTGTTGCCTTGGCTTGTGTGATTGGTATTGCTGTCTGCTGCTGCTTGCCTTGCATTATTGCTATCTTATATGCTGTAACTGATCAGGTATGCAGTTCTTCTTGCAGGAGAGCTATACTAGTGACTAGCAGTTGTAATAAAATTTGTACGAGTTTTTGATCTGGTCATTCCTTTGTCTTTTATACCATCTCACTTGTATTTTTCCATAGCTTCTGTCAAATTCAATGGCTACTGCTTTATTTGTATAGTCTATTTAGTGATACAGTATATCCACTGTCATCCTTGTCCATTGCCTCCCATTGATCCACCCATGTCATAGGACGGAGAACTTGTTGGTTTGTTGTCATTGCAGTATAGCTAACTTTGAATTGAAGCATACCTAGCATTTTAAATATTTTATGCAGTGCTTCTAAAAAAAAAAAGAGCAATGGTCATCATGGTACTGAAAACATTTGTGGTAGCCTTTTTCTTTTTACACTACAACTTCATATAGCCTTATAAATAAATGGTTCATGCTAACGATGATGTTCAAGATGAGGGAATTATTTTGGTTAGATGTGAGGGAAAAATGAATTACCTCACTTCCCTTCAAATATAGTAATCGAACAAAATACTGTGTGGTGATACATCAGAAACAATCAGGTCACTTTGTTGTACTGATTGTATTAGCTTGTTTTACTTTAGCAGGAAGGAGCATCGGAAGAGGACATTAATAACCTATCCAAATACAAATTTCGAACAATGGGGGATGCAGACAAGCTGGTTGCTGGAATTGCAGCACCTGTTGGTGGAGTGATGATTGAGTGTGGCACCAACCCTCCTGTTGAACACATTCTTTCAGCTGAGGATGCTGTAAGTTCAACTTTTCTTTTAGAAATTGTAATGATTTAATTCTACTATTATTCTTATCCCACAGCTATTAGTGTTCGCTTTGGGATGTATCACCAATCAGTAATTGAATTTTAGGATATTTTCCTTGGTTTCTCAAATAAGGCCCATTGGTTTAGTTTAACCTTCTCAATAAAACATTAAAAGCTAATCTCAGGCAAGCTTTATTATGGTCATCCATAAGATGACCTCTTGTGCAAGCAGCTTAATTTAATCATTAAAATTTTGATGGCCCTTAAATTTTATCTGAGCTGAAACTGCCCTTCTTGTCTATCTTACATGAGTTCTTCCTACTTGGATAAATCTGAGAGGACATGCTGAGTCTAGTTAGTTATAGTTATGCCCATCGTTTGGAGTTATTGGTGAATCTAGTAGTCTAGTACAGAAGCTATGTTAAACAGGCCATGGGCTGCACTGATATTACGCTTGTTTTCCCCTTGAGTTGAAGGAAAATTGTGAAAGCTTGAGCCCTGCAACAATGACAGCTATGTCATGGACATAGCTGAATCGACAGTAGTGTTGCTTTATACTCCCTCCGGTTCATGAAAACTTGTTGTTTTGGATATTGACATGGTTTTTGAAATGCAACTTTGATCATTGATTACCATTGCAGTTTATTTAAAAAATTCAGAAAATTTATATATTATGGAAGTACCTTTTGAGATGAATCTATATGTATGATTTACACGTGCTCAATCAAAATAGTTTGAAAGATTTTTGTAGATAAAATTTTAAAACTTAGACTTAGGCTGGAGGGAGTATGATCTAGGCCTTGTTTGTTTCAGGTTAAAGTTGAGCTGCGTTTTACTGTAACAAATTTGTGACCCCTCGAAAGATGTTTTAAAAAATTCAAAAAATTATAAAAATAAATTATTTTACGAGCTATAAGGAGAACTATTTAAAACACCACAAAATGAATACAAAATATGACATCGTTTGGCTTATACAAAAATAACAAATTCTTATTTAATTTAATTTAATCTGAAACAAACAAGGCCCTAATAACATTAAAACCTGGGATATCGCAAAACCTACTTGAGAGAGAGAGAGAGGAACTGCTGATATTTTATTGAGGACAATAAAATCTGTGAAACTGCTGATTGTTTCTAATAGGTTCTTATCAACCCCTGTACTTGTTTCATTTCAGGAGTGCTGTATCTGCCTATGTCCATATGAAGATGGTGCGGAACTGCGCGAACTGCCATGCAATCATCATTTCCACTGCAACTGCATAGAGAAGTGGCTTCACATAAACGCGACATGTCCATTGTGCAAGTTCAACATCGTCAAGAGCAACCTTGGGAGAGAGGAGGTGTAAGCAGGCAGGCAGCGCAGGCCGTACCGTCTTCTTGGCTTGACATACCCTGCTGCTTCAGTCTTAGTGGCAGCCAAGTTGTGATTACCGCTGGTTTATTACGAAAATGTTTTAGCCTTTTCTTACGGGGGTACTAATGTGAGGCTAGCATATGATGTACATTCTCATTCTCCAACTGATTCCATGCGGATTCTCTCGAACCTGTCGTGTATGAAGTGCTGATAAAATAGACGCAAGTGAAGTGATTTGTGAAATGTTTGGTGCATTGGGGTTTAGTTACATGTATATACAGTTTGCTCGTTGGCCAAATGCTTTCAGGTCTCATGTTGAACATTCTTGAAACAAGTCCGGTGGTTTGTGTTTTCTGCTTTTTAAGCATCTCCTGGAAATGGGTAGGAGGAAGTACCACTCGATCGAAATGAACAGAAACAAACCAAATAAATTAGTCCATTCTACTTTATCATTGCGAGCTCAGGCTGCCATCTGAGGAATGCATTTGTCCCGCATCTTCAAATCTTACAGATGCAATAGAACAATGAAAAACAGCAGTTCTATTGAAAGCAGCATAGGTTAATTCGCAACACCTGACTGAAAACCATTTAGTATGAAGATGGAAAGCCAGTTTGGAACAACGAATTTTCCAGGATTCACAGGAGATAACAAGCACCTATCATTTTTTTTGGGGGGCAAAATTCCTGCATTCCGAGTAAGCCTAGACAACTAATTTGGCTGACGATTGCTGTTGTTAAATATATGCAAAGTTTACGGTTTTCAGGTACAAATGCACAAGGTATCGTGACATTAACTCTTCGCTTTATTTTAATCCCGGCAATGACACATACCTTACCCATCTGAATTACATAGATACAACTCTGCCCACGTAAATGCACCACTGTTCAGGTATGTTATGATTATTCAGAGGCTTGCCACAGGCATGATATAGAAGGTGGCTCGAGATGTATAGCATAGCTTCTGGGTGTCCTTGAGCCTAAACTCTATTGTAGTAACTACAACAGATCTGCCTTTCCTTAGTATTTGTGCTTCCACTTCTACTTGAGACTGCACAAACTCAGAGAAAGATCAAGGAGCATTAGGAACCAATAGACGCTTGTACTATAACAGGGTTGAAAAATTCTGAAAATAAGAGGCAACAGGCTCAAAGGTGTCTAGATTATAATATTTATAATCTTGTATAAGTTCATGGTTTCTACTAGATAGATAAAATTTGAGAGATCGCATTGGCAGGGAGTAGGTGTGAAAACGGGTCAGATCAGATCGGATAATGGCTTAATCATATCCGTATTCGGATATGGATACATAAATAGCGGATATCAATACATAAACATATATAATTGAATACGAATAGAATATGGATCAGAATCAAATACCAAATACAATTGCGTATACAGATTGGAACATTTAAATGCCATAATTGTATGCCCCAAAATAATTACAACACATAAATGACTCAGTTAATTAAAACACTATTACAATTTACACTTGTGAGTAGACTATGGATCTAAATGACTAGGCTAGTGAGCTAGTTTGTTATGGGTCTAAATAGCTAAATCTTCCCTTTACAGTTCATACTTGTCGTCTAGGCCTTTGTATTGGGTGGTGGCCCACGATCCCAATAAGGATCCAAATTTACACAGTTCTAGATATCTGGGTCCGGATCCATTGGATATCACCTGAACTAATTCCACATCTGGATCCAAAAGGTTCCAAAACTATATCCGAGAATATATGATCCCAAAAGGTTCCAGAACCGGATTAGACTGGTTTGGACCGGGAAGAGCCGGATCCGTTTTCATCCCTGGTAGAGAGTAGGAGTGCCCTTACATTTTGCTACTGAAGTTTTAATACTTCGAAAGGAGAGATGGATGATGCATTCAAATCCAATAAGAAAACTAGTGATCTTACTACAGAGGAGGTGCTGGATGAAATTGTTGATGGAGATAGCAAAGAAATGAGTGGTGTCTGAAATGTCAGTCACTAGTTTATCGGTATATGGAAATGGTTGTGGCCCTATATGCAATAAAAGGATGGGAAACAGGCCTATTTTTTTTTCAGAGTCAACAGTCAAGACAATCTGGCGTTCTAAGTTCAAACCACTCCTACAGTTAGGTTGAAGGGAGCAAAATAGGAATATCTAGATTCTTTCTGTCAAATCTAAAACATAATACAGCTATATGAATGTTCTGAGGTCTAATTGTTCGCGGATCCACAAAAACTGCACAACACAAATCCTGCAGGTTGCTATGCTCCAGCAAAGCTTTTCAGTAAATCACTTGCTATTTACCAGTAATTTGCCCATCAATAATGCAGGAGAATAATTTTCTAGTAAATAACTAAATATGATACAGTATACACGGTGTACTAAACACTAAAAAGAAGTTCAACTGATGGCAGACTAGATGGGCACTGGGACTACAAATAGATTGCTGAAGAATCTCTGATGCAGGTACAGAGCAGATATGTCGAACCTTATAGGATGAAGTATGCGCATAAATTTAAGGTATTTGGACGTTTCTCACTAATCATACACTTCATGGGATCTTATGAAAAAAATCTAGTGAGTTGCTTCCTGTTTCCAATGCAGCATACACATCATGGGACCTCACGCAAATATAGTGAGTTGCTTCCTGTTTCCAATGCAACATAGACATCATGGGACCTCACACAAATATCTAGCGAGCTGCTCCATGAAGAAGCAACAAAAATAATTCAAAGATATTGTTGGACATGTATTGCTGGTTAAAGATATATGCTACGGTGCTACCAAATATGCTGAAACACTACAAATAAGATGATGCAACGACATACCACGTGCATTTCACACTATTTGGTATCACATTTTGCATAAAGAAATGAAATTACTTTTTGTATTCCAAGGGTGAGCAAGGGTAGATTTAAATAAATGTGCCTGATGAGTATTTGATTATCTGTTATCCTACTTTAGAACTATATTGTTTTTATGCCAATTCTAATTCAACCATGCTAGCTCTTTATTATGCCCTGCTACTAGGACAATATAGTATACATATGTTAAACTTCTATAATTTCACTTGTGCTTATGTGGCCATTGATGCAGGAGACCTCGAGCTGCAAATTGTACAATTATTTTACATGCTCGCCTTCTTGAAATGTTCTCAATACCTAAACCAAATATTCCCCTAATGTTTGCCCCTTTACATGCTAGTTGCTTCGATACAGGAGCAAATACTCCTGCAAATGTGTACAACTTAACAAACTTCATATTTACTGTTTGCCGTTAGTGACATTGGTGTCTGGATCAGGGGGATTTCAGAACCAGCCGCTTCTCCTTGCAACCCTAATGTAATATCACCACCAGTATTCTAGAAAGAATCTTCAACTTACATGTTGATTGCAGGTTCCCTAGATTGCTAGATCCATTGCCAATAAAACAACCTCATTCATGCAAGTATGTGACACTATCAACCGATTTTCAATCACAAATAGCTCTCTGTGATAAAATTCCCCCAATTCCATCAATTAGCAATTCTCAACCATGTAAGGTTTGATGAATGAGAGAGATAGAGGGAGAGAGTGCTCACGTCGAGGCGGGCGGCGGAGAGATACGAGGTGCTAAGCTCGCCGAGGAACATCTCCTTATCGCCGGCCGCGGCGCGCGCGCATGCCATCCCGACGGCTTCCGCGACGGCCGCTACCGCGCCTCCGTGGAGCGTGTTGTACCCGTTCTGCACAGGCGGCCCGACACAGCAAGTCAGAGCAGCATCGCCGGGCAGATTAGAGGCCCATCCGCTCGCTCGGTGCTCACGGTCGCGGCGGGGGAGACGGTGAGGGTGCAGGAGACGCGTGCGGCGGGGGAAGCGGAGACGGCGGCGGAGGAGAGGAGGGTGCGGATGAGGGCGGAGTAGGCGTCGGGGCGCTCTGCCGATGCCGGGAGGGGCACCTCGGCCCCCAGGGCACGGAAGAACCCCAGCGACCGCTCCCGGGACTCCGCGGCCGACAGCTGACTCCGCCCCGGCTCCGGCGGCGGCGCCATCTTCCCGTCACCTGCTGGCTGCTGGGCTGCTGCCCCGGCGCGGTGGGAGCTAGCGGCTGCGATGCGATCGTGAGGAGGATGGTTGGTATGCGTTGTGCACCGGTGCTCACAGCGGCGGATCCAGCATTTTGAGTTGGGGTGCACACTTACTGATTTATGTGTTATGATGAATGATTAAAGTGTCGTCAAGTTACAATTATATTTTCAGAATAGTGAAAGTTACTAAAATATTCAACCGATAGTCACATAACGTAAAATATAAATATAAAACAACAATGCATCAAGAAAAATAGAAAATCACCTTATAATAGTACTTTGCGAGTCTTCATAGCTTGGAAACGCTCTATCAAATCATCATCCAGTATCTTGGAGAAGATATCTCATTCAATATAAGCCACCAAACAATCATTAAGAAATTGATTACCCATACTATTTCTCAACTTGTTCTTCACAAAATTCATTGCAGAAAATACTCTTTTAACACTCGCCGTTGCCACCGGCAGTATTAATACCAACTTAAGGAGCAAATACACCAACCTACAATATATAAATGTCATATTATTTGTTATTATCTCACATAAAAGATAGACTAAGAGTAATGCTAAATTAACTATTGAGAAGCAAATGGACAAACCTATGAGTACTATACTTCTTTGTCTCAACAAGCTTAAGAGAAAGATCAACAAGACCCTTAAGATTTTTGAACCTATCATCTCTTCGCATATCATCAATGAAGAGTTCAATTTGAAAAGAAAGTCTCATCAAATCCGTAATGTTGACAATGGCATCAACTATCGCCGGCTCTTGGCTCACCAGCGGCGGCGGCACTAGAGCTTCAACTTGCGGTGGACATGGTGTTGGTGGTGGAGTTGGTTGATCTTGACTTTCTTCGGTCACCGCCGTCACCGAAGCAGGAGCTACAACTTCATCTTCTTGTCCATCTGCTGCAGGTGCTAGTTTACGAAAATATGAACCAATGTCTCTTGACCCTCTTCCTCTCTTCATCACAATTCACCGACAACGACAAGACGGCAATCTATAATCGTGGTGTGTAAATTAGATTTTCATCATAAGTTCCTTTCACAGTTTCACAATGGAATTTTATCATTGAACAATTGCTACAATTCTACCCTTTGCAAACATATAACGAAATGCGACATATGATATTGTCGGCGTCTGGGAATCGCGCTCCTGAAGAGCAGCGGGTCCACGGACCGGCAGACGAATCTGTGGTTGGTGTGAGGCCCAACGACAACCCTTCTCAGTAGCCCGGGTGGCGGCCAAGCCTGCGGAAGGCTAGGGCCGCGCGGTCTTCCCGGACGAGGGCCTGGTGCGACTAGGTGATCCGGGTACAAATCCTTCGTACGGTGGGAAGGCAGAGAGGAACGATGCAAATCGTGGAGACACGAGGGATTTACCCTGATTCGAGCCCCCACTACCGGGTAATAGCTCTACTCCAGTCTTGTTGACTATATGGTGGAAAACAGTACAGAGGTGCTGGGATCGGACCTGGAGGCGCCGATCCCGAGCTTACAATGGCGACAGCTAAAGGCTAAGGCTACTCGTGGAGGAAGTTTCGGATGCCAATGTTGCTTGTGTTTGGACCAGGTGGAATCGGGTCAGGGATTCCGGGTGTTGAGTTGGCCGCCCCTTGCAATGTCCGGGAATCCTCCTTTTATAGACGCCGTGGGCCGCCCGAGGCTGATACGGCGGGCCCCGCGCTGGTCTTTGCTTTAGTGGCGAGGTTCCTGTCTCGTTCTAGGGTCCTGTCGGGTCTCGAGCCTGCAGGGAGAAGCTGGTCGGGTTAGTACTGAGCATGAGTTTGTCTTAACATGCCCGTTCAAGGGGGGAGAACTTCTTTAGGGGAAAGCACTTTCCCTTTATTCCCAATATAACCTTGACTGGACCGAGCCAGCTCTGCGCCACCCGTTGGGGGCGTCGCGTAGACCGTGTTATGCATATGTTGTTTTAACTTTATTTCCAAGTGTAAATTATTTGAGGGTACCTTTATGCACAAAGATTTGGTGAAAAAAAATTATGCATATTTTATGTTGAGGTTCTCGGGTTGTTACATGCTTACCACTTTAAAAGAAATCTCGCCCTGAGATTTAAGAATTTGGCTTCCCTGCTCCCGTGCCCTGCTTCCGTGCGTGCTCCCTCCTCACATGGGTGCTGCTCTCCGAGCCCCACTCCCTTGCTTTTTTACCTTGCTCCCCTAATGCGAAGCTGTCACGTCTCGGGAGCATGGGAGGGAGCAACCACGGGAGCAGGGAAGTCGCGTTCGAGATTTAAGTTCCTGAGATGAGCAGGTGGGTATCCCTTCTTCTTTTTCCCAAGTAGTTTCTTTATCAGTGTGATTTTTCCACCCGACAATACCTTATCATCCCATTTTTGAGCTTCTTTTCTATTGTTTCTAGAATGCACTCAGGTTGTTCCACATATGTTAAATCAGGTTCAATGTCAATTTGTTGCGTAGGAATCTTTCCGCTGGCATATATTCGAAGGCATTTCCTGAGTTGTGATACATGGGATACCGGGTGCATTCCTTTAAATTACTTCGGTAGTTCCAACTGATAGGCTACTTCCCCTCTTCTCACTTTGACCTTATAAGGACCTATATATCGAAGGGCTAGTTTTCCTTTTATCCCAAATCTCTGCATATAGGGGAAATTTCCAAGTATACATGATCTCCAAGTGTAAATTCAAGATCTTTTCTTCGTATGTCCGCATATCCCCTTTGTCGGTCCTGAGCTACTTTTAACTTTGTCCTAATAATTTTCACATGTTTTTCAAAGTCTTCTGCTATTTGGGGTCCTACAATGAGTTGCTTTTCTCCTACCTCGGTCCAATTTAAGGGTGTTCTACACTTTTGATCATATAATGCCTCGTAAGGGAACATCTCTATACTTGATTAATAACTGTTATTTTATGTGAATTCTACAAAGGGTATGCATATGCATAGGGCTAGAACTTTATCTCGAAGCTCGCGAGCTGCTCGGGCTCGGCTTGGTAAAAGCTCGGCTCGTGCTTGGCTCGTTTGTAAACGAGCACGAGCCGAGCCCCATTTTCAGCTCATGGCCATTAGCTAGCCGAGCCGAGCCAGGGGCTGGCTCGCTCGAGCTCGGCTCATTTTGGCTCGTTTACATGCTAATGCTATTTATTCCATCTTTTAACCATTAGAAAATGGCATATCCTATTGCCAAAATGCCCATAAAATAGACCATAACCCACATATGCATGCACAAGTCATTTTAATACTCATATGTACAATGCTAACTTATATTTTGCAATGGTTAATGCCTTTAAAGGTTGGGAAATAAATGATTTCCCTGGCTCGCGAGCTTCCAACGAGCCGAGCCGAGCCTAATTTCCAGCTCGGACACCCTGCCGAGCTCGGCTCGGCTCGGTAACGAAGCGAGCCGAGCCGAGCCGGAGGCTCACTCGAGCTCGGCTCGTTTCCACCCCTACATGTGCAAGTCCCAGACCGGCCCGTATTCAAGTACGCATATGCTCTCAGTATATCTTCTAAAATTTGATTAGTTCTCTTAGTTTGACCGCCAGTTTGCGGGTGATAGGCTGAGCTAAATGCTAGATTGGTTCCCATAGATGTGTGCAAATAATTCTAAAATCGCGAGGTAAACTGTGAACCTCTATCGGAAATTATCCTTTTAGGTATTCCATGCAGTGGTATAACCCTTGTTAAGTAGATTGCCACCATATATATGTGGTTTTGATAGAAATAAAACGAGCTAGTTTAGTTAATCTGTCCACTATAACCCAGATTGCATCATATCCGGTCTTAGTTTTTGGAATACCAACAATGAAGTCCATTCCGATTTCATCTCATTTCCATTCAGTTGAGGGTAATGGATTTAATAATCTAGTAGGTTTTTGATGCTCGGCTTTCACTTTCTAGCATATATCAAATCTGTTAACATATTCAGCTATATCCCTTTTCATACCTTGCCACCAAAATAAATGTTTTAAATCCTGATACATATTGGTGCTATCGGGATGAATAGAAAACAGGGATTCATAGGCTTCTTGAAGTACTAAATCCTTGTTGTCCGGAATACAAAGTCTGCCTTTGTATCCGATAAGATCATACTCATCTAGTTTGAAATCTTTATTGCTTGGTTTATACAGCTATTTCATTATCTCTTGCAGCTTCTCATTGTCCTTTTGAGCTTTTCAAACCTTGTTGTTTAGTTTAGACTCTATTTCCAAGGTGTTCAAAGTTCCAGTTTCATTAAATTCAAGGAATAACCTTTCTATTTCACTTCTTAATAGTGCAAAGCAATATTGTAATATCATATTATTGCAGTACGCCTTCTTACTCAACGCGTCCGCAACCACAATTGCCTTTCTGGGTTGGTATCGGATGTCTAACTCAAAATCCTTTATTAATTCCAACCATCGCCTTTGGCGCAAGTTTAGGCTATGTTAGGTAAAGATATATTTTAGGCTTTTATGATCCGAGAAAATTTCACATTTCTTGCCTAAGAGATAGGGTCTCCATAACTTGAGGGCATGGACAACAGCTGCTAATTCCAGGTCATGAGTTGGATAGCGAGTTTCATGAGGTTTCAGTTGCTTGGAAACATATAATGATATCACTCTGCCTTCCAAAATGATGACACAACCCAATCCTATTTGGGAAGCATCACAGAAAATTTGGAAATCTCTACTTGTGTCCGGTAAAGTTAACACAGGGGTAGTGGTGAGTTTTATTTTGAGGAGTTGGAAACTATGCTCACATTTATCTGTCCATTTAAAAGGATTTTCCTTTCGTAAAAGCTGGGTAATTGGTTGAGCTATTTTAGAAAATCCTTCTATAAACCTTCGATAGTATCATTCAGTCCTAAGAAGCTTTTAACCTCGGTGACAATTGTAGGGATCGGCCATTTTACGACGGCTCGTACCTTCTCTGGATCCACTTGTATTCCTTCTTCTGAAAGGACATGACCAAGGAAAGAAATTTGTTTCATCCAAAATTTAGCATACAATTGTTGCTCTCGCAATCTTTCTAGGCGCGCCTCCCCCCTTCCTCCCCATCCCCATCCCCGGCACGCCCTTCGCCTTCCTCCCCATCACCGCCGGCGATGACGACGATTGTCGTCTCCTCGGCGATAGAGGCCTTAGGCTATCTCCAACAAGGTTTCGTAAAACACCCTTCACCCTAAAATAGAGGATAGATTCTTCCCCTATGTGATACAGTAGCGTTTCCTATTCTGTTCCCTAAAATACAAAATTTTTCTTCATTCCCTTATATATAGGGATTCTCTCTCATTCCCCTATACAATTCTCCATATAGGGAACGCTGTTGGAGATATGAGAAATATAGGGAGTGAATCTTTTTAAAGGAAGGCTATATATGAGACTATAGGGTGTTGAGGAACCTCGCTACCAGGTGTAGTCCGAGGTATAAACGTGGACAATCAATCACAGAGAAAGATCAAACAAGGGGACACAAAGATGTATGGGTGGAGCTTCTCTTTATTATATCTCAGATCTGTTATACAATTGGTGCTCCACCTCTTTTTTTATAGTACTGCATACGGTTTAGGCCAGGTCCAATGTGGGACCCATCGTGGAGGAGTCGCCGGCTGGCCCTAGCCGCACCATGCCCTGTGCCAGCCTGTGCTGGGCCGGGCTCCCCCCACGGATGGTTTCCCAACACTCCCCCTTGGACCTTGCCAGCGAGATGCATATGCGTCATCAAAACTCCATCCAAAAACCCAGTGAAAAAAAAAGGATTGGAAAAAGAGTACATAGCATACGTTTGTTGTGCGCATGATTTGCCTCATTAAAAACCTTATGTGAGAAAACTTCAGAAAAACTCACCAAGGAAAAAAGAGTACAAACCACCCAACATTGCATTCAATCTTCTAGATCGAGTTGGGTACTCTGGCTTCTTGCCAAAGTTTTAATTCAGGGCGTGTGAATTATCTCCCCCTGAATTCAGCACTTCTCTGAGCCTGATTATTTCAATGCCTCTAACATACCTTTCAAAGGAGGCAGTGGGCAATGACTTAGTGAACAGGTCAGCCAAATTCTCACAGGCTATCTCCAACAAGGTTCCCTAAAACACCCTCTACCCTAAAATAGAGGATAGATTCTTCCCCTATGTGATACAACAGCGTTCCCTATTCCGTTCCCTAAAATAGAGAATTTTTTCATTCCCTTATATGTAGGGATTCTCTCTCATTCCCCTATACAATTCTCCATATAGGGAATGCTGTTGGAGATACGAGAAATATAGGGATATTATCTTTTTAAAGGAAGCCTGTATATAAGGCTAGGGGACCGAATTTAGAGATTACTGTTGGAGACAGCCTCGGGGGATGGCGATGGCGACGGGTTCAGATCCTACTCACGGCGCCGCTTCTTGCTCTGGAAAGAAGGACCTGTATCGATTTTGCGGCGAAGAGGACCAAGATCGATTTGGGATCCTGATCGATTTCTCTTGATTCTCTCAAAGGGGATCCATTCTCTCGATTACCTTGAAGGGGATCGATTTCGTGGCGAGGAGGAATCGACATCTCTCGATTGTGCATCATGCCAGCCAGACCTGATTCATCCTTTGCTTCTGCCCGCTGTTGCTTTCAAGTACAACACTGTCATACACTTCACTGGGTTGAAGGCTGCCGGGGAGAGCATTATGCACCTCGAGATGTACTACGATAACAACATAGTCGGCACGGTGAACCTCTATGACGCCATGAAGAAGCACGGTTGCAAGGTGCCCACTGCAATACAAATCTCTTCTCCAACTCTCCCCCTTATTAGTCTGAAGCTTATGCCACTGCTCGCAAAAACTGATCAAACTGCGTGTGGCGGCACGTTGTTGATGGTGTTCTCATCGTCATCAACTGTATGGCGAGCCGGGGAAGATCCCCTGCGTGGAGGACTCGGACCAAAAGGGCCATGGACCTGTTTAGGTACTGGGGCATCATCCTTTAGGTACTTCAACCCCATCGGAATGATATATCATATCTTATTTTTTTGCATTATTAGCATTGTAGCAGTTTAGTTTGTTTTTCTCTTTCTTTCTTACTTGAAAGAGCTCAAGGCGTGTGTGGTTCTGTTGCCTCTTGGTATGAAAGGATAGCTATATCTTGGCATGTTTGTTAGTGTTGGAAGGTACCAGAGGATGAGACCAGTTTATAAATTAAGTTAGGACTCAATTTTTAATGGGAAAAAATTTTGCTAGCCACTGGCCTTGACAGGCTCTTTCTTGTACAGACCGACATTTTAAACTGTGATTCTCTTTCGACAACACAGTGATCAAAATTTGTTTGGAGCACGTAAAATCACTTGGTGTGTTTCTATTTAATATTTTTGACTATGTGCTCATGGTTCATTTGTTTGCTAAAACATGTCATGGGTTCAGCTTCTCCCATTCGAGCTGCGCCACCCTGCTATGCCACTCCTCCGATCCTCCCTACTCTTAAGCGTCGTCGCGTCGGGCATCGACTACAAAGCATCTCGCCGGTGGCACTCACGGAGAAGCCTGTTTGTGTTGGCAATATACTCGCTTGAATAATAGATCTATTGATTTGCGGACAATGACAAATCCAGCAATATTTAGAATCCAATGTCAAGTTTAAAACGTGAGTTCTTGATATTGCTTGACTGACTTCTATTGTTGAGACAACTGCCACGCACCTTATGAGTAAATCTTTTAAGTTTCAGTGTGCATGCCATTTTTTTTGTTGAAATGTTTAAAAGATTTTCATTTATTGTTTGCCACTTCTTTATAAGCTTTCAAAGATGGCAAAAAATATGTTTTATGATTTGGTAACATCCAATCTCTTTGATGGTATGAATATATATTTCCCCCGATGAGAGGATTTTTATTCCTTTTCGAATTGGTGTAAATGTATTTTTATTCCTTTTGGAATTGGTGTAAATCCTAGAACCAAGCATGAAATTCATTGAGCTAGCTTGCAGGGGTTTAACTCAAACTAATGCTTTAATTTACATTCTATTATTGGCATATGTGTAGCCAATTTGTATTAGAGCACACGTCATGTTTCTATTTAGTTTTAGCTTTATTTAATATTGACATATATCAACAATAGTTTTTTTTTCTTAATTGCTTTTTTTCGAGAAGGGGAAAGACCATTTTCATTTCATTGAAACGGAAACATCATTTTACAAGCTATCACTTACAATTGGACCAACTCTACACACTTACATTCTCTCTCTTTCTATTGTACCAACCTGCACACTACAATTTCCAAGTGGTCTAACAGCATATAGAGGAGGCTTCATACCTGATAGGTTGGATTGTTACTTGCCAATTTTAATTCAGGTTTGTATTGTCCAATCAGAGGGTGCATTGCTGGTTCAGAGGATTTTAAATTATAGCCTATGGCCACGAAGATATGCTTGACAAGTTCCTAAGCTTCTTGAATTATGTTGCAAGTTTACAATTGAATGAAAATACAATGTGCTCTAGAGTTTATGGCCACGAATTAACTTGTACTTCAATCATTTTTTTGAATGATTCTTTTTAGCGAACAATTTTTGAATGATCTGGCATACAAGGATTTTTATTTCTTTCGTTCTGCCGGGGTAAAAAAAAAACAAACACTTACACGAACGAACAATCAGAGTAGTAGCAACCACGCAACACGGGGGCCGGGAGGACGGCGAAACGCGGCCCAGTGATGCCTGAGTCCTGACGACGAGCAAGCAACCGACGCGGAGAGCAACATCTGGCCCGCACTCTGCGCCACCCACCAACCCCAGACGGGAAATCGACCGCGGTGGGCCGCCTCCGCTGACAGGTGGCCCCCTGCGGTTCGCCCGTCCCCCTCTCCTCACCGCACCGCGCACCCCCACCAGATCTGCGTGCTGAGTCCGCACCGACACGCGCCTCCAGTCCAGCGTCCAGCTCCCACTGCCCCTCTTTTTATTTTGGCCTGAGCGAGCGAGCGAGCGAGCTGAGGGCCGCCTGAGAGTGAGAGCAACCCGGCCGCCCAGCGCAATGGCGTCCATCATCGTGCAGGTGGCCGTCATCCTCCTCGACGTCCTCGCCTTCGGCCTCGCCGTCGCCGCCGAGCAGCGCCGCAGCAAGGCGAGCCTCCTCCTCCTCCTCCTCCTCCTCCCCCCCTGCTTCGTTACTGCTGGTCGCTCGCTCGCCTCTCTGTTTCTTGACGGCGCGAATGCGGCTGCAGGCCACCGTCACGCCGGACTCCGCCAAAGAGTACGACTACTGCGTCTACGACTCCGACATCGCCACCGGCTACGGCGTCGGCGCGCTCCTCCTCCTCGCCGCCGCGCAGGTCGTCGTCATGCTCGCCAGCCGCTGCTTCTGCTGCGGCCGCGGCCTCAAGCCCGGGGGCTCCCGCGCCTGCGCCCTCATCCTCTTCCTCTTTTCATGGTAACTGGCGGAACCCTTTTTTTTTTTTCGTCCCCTCGCCCCCTCCCCTTTCGTCGTCTTCTTGATCTGGGTCACCGGCACTTTAATTCGTGCTGCAATTTCTGCGGGATCCATACCTCCTTACGGTTTCAACCCATGGTTGCAGCTTCAGTCCAGATCTATTTGCTACGGAGCAATGTGTCTCTAGATCTTGTCGTTCCTTTGGATTATTGTTATGCAGCAAAGGTTGCACCTGGACTGTTCTGATGGTGAAGGGAGATCGAAAAAGGACAGTTCTGATAATCTTATTTTTACTGTCAGATGACTGACTTTTCATTTAGAGCTAAAAACTTAGCTAAAACGAAAAACTAGAGCTAAGAACCTCTTTAGTGGAAGAGTGATGCTCACTTCCTAACTAACTTACTAACCCTAGCCAGGATTTACCGTTGGGGGCTTCTTTTTTCTGTGTGTTAAATTGAAGTACTTCACACTGTTGTTAGGTGAAGCATCTCTTAGATCTGGTAGGTCTAACATCAATTCTTGCTTACCAAAAAGGATCGTTAGCACATAACTGCACTTTATTCTACTGATTAGGATTTGGGGATATGTGGTGGGATTGAATTGTGGTGTACTCAAAGCGGCAATTAACTTGTCCACACAGAAGGAAATTGTTATCTTTTTCCAGTTCCTGCAACAGCTGCATTGTCAACAATCAAAACTTGAAACTGATACTAAACATGTTCCTTACCTTTATCATTGCTAGCATTTTTCTGGGTTCATACAAGTTATGCGCACAGTCAAGCACTTTTCTGGACTTGGAAGCTACGCCTTGCTCATAAATCTAATTCGTTGTAGGCAGGAATAGTTGACTTTACTTCATGTGATAGATCTACTGAATATCTATATTGCAGATGTCCAACTGCCCCTCACGTACTTGTACCACAAAGTAAAGCGCTTCTGATGGGTTACTTCATAGAAACTAATGTTTCAAAAAAAATAGTATTATTGGGGCAGTTGAGCTATACTCCTATAACATAAAATTATTTATGTAATATCATGGCGATATTTACAGCATGTATTCTGTCCTGTCCTATTTTTTGTGGGGTGTAGCTAGGGATGTGATAGGATCGAATAAGGTCGAATATCATTCTATTCATATCCGTATCCGTATTTTTTACTGGATACAGATTAAAATACGAATGTGTCGAATATGGATACAAATTCGAATAATAATGGATAACATCGGTTACGAATACGGAGCGAATACAGATTGGTTTAGATAAAGATACGGATATTGTTAGTTGAATGGTAAAAATTCAATTTAAAAAATCCGTCCCAAATTTTAACAAAAAAGGTAAAAATTTAAATTTAAAAGTGGGAATTTATAAAATTAGAAAAAACAAAGCATTGTACACGAGTATTATTAAATTAGTCTAGATTTAAAAATTCAAAAAATAAAAATAAAAGTTGGGAAATTATAAATAAAAAATTTCAGAAATACATTAAAAAAATTTCAAAAATACATTCGGATGATATCCATATTTTATATACAGATATTATCCGAACAAAAACTCGGATATTTCTTATCCACCAAATAATCAGTGCTCCATATTCGTATCCGTATCCACGTCAAATTATCCATATCCATATCTATATCCTTATCCGTAAAAATAGTTGAATATCCATAAAACTATCCAAATCACTATCTGATCAATTTGGTCGGTCAGTCAGATAATATCTGTACCATTTCCACCCCTAGGTGTAGCTATGCTAATCACCAGTCCATTGACTTGCAATAAATAAGGACACGTGGTGCGTACCTTGGAATGACTCACCATACTAAGCCGGCAGCTTATGATCGTACTTGTACAGATCAGTTGACTTCTGTTAAGGTTTTTAGTGAACTGATAGATTTGGTTAATTTTGACCCATGGTAGCGCCAGTCAAATTTCATTAAAACCAATTTTACTTACACGACTCCATGACATGTAATGAAACCTGAGATGGAAGCTCGGTCAGCTTCAGCTTCCAGCTGTTCTGACATGAACAGATGTTCTGTAGTCACAACAGTTTTTCATCAAGCGGTTTTTGTTGGTATTTCTGTTTGCTGGTGCATTAAAATTTTTCATATACTTGTTTTGAATATTCTAGTCATTCATTCAGCATGTCTGCTGATTTTTTATTGGATAATGGATGTATTCCTGCCATGTTTTTTCCTGAAAAATAGCATAAAGATCAGGAGGCAGAGTATATCCATTTATCTTCCCAGAATTCTGCTGATGTTTGGTTGAAGCTAATTGTTACCGTCAGAATATTGACAGTCATATCAGCTGCATTTCCGACAAGGATTTTTTTCACTAGCAAGATGTTTTGTTTCCCAATTGCAGGTTGACCTTCATCATCGCTGAGGCCTGCTTGCTGGCAGGATCTGTCCGTAATGCGTACCACACCCGGTACAGGGGGATCTTCAACGGCGACCCTCTTTCTTGTGAGACAGTGCGCAAGGGTGTCTTTGCTGCTGGTGCAGCCTTCACGTTCTTCACGGCCATCCTCAGCGAGTTCTACTACATCGGCTACTCCAAGTCCCGCGATGCTGCTGGTGGCGCTCCCTATGGCGGCTCCAGCATCGGCATGGGACCTTACAACTAAGGAGCATGCTATATTCTGATGCAATGGCTCAGTCCGTTTCAGGCTGGATCATGTAGCCGTGGAGTGCAGTGTTCGTGTTAACATTACCTTAGTTACGATGTAATTGGTGATTGGTTTTGCTATTTCATTAGGTTCATGTGAAGATTACTCGGCTGGGCTGTACAATATTGGGATTATTGGATTGGTTGTGGACCTGGTATGATGTGCTGTTGATATCCCTCTCATCTCGTTTCTTTGATATCGTTGGCTCTAGGTTGTTTGGTTCGACTATCTAGGTCTTCATCTGTGCTGTTTTATTTTAAAAAACTATTTGATTATTGTTGGAGCATTTTGACTTTTTATGCCATTCTTCGATAACCTTCAAATAGTAAGATAATAATTTAAAATCTAGTTTCGTTATCAGTTTCAGACTTTTGAATCGTCGATGCTGTCAAAGTGGCTGATTAAATATAAGTTTTTTCTTGAATCTTATCCGCTTATCTTCTCCTTTGCTTATCTTTTTAGAAACGTTTTGTTTTTTTTTAAGTTCCTTTTTATCTAAAGATCGGTCTCAAAGCTAAAAAAACATATCTACAAGCTGGACTAGATTCTTGAGGCTATCCTTTTTATTTATAATAACCTTCTAGTTAATAACAAAACTAAAAATGTCTGCTGCTAATGGCCTTGTTTGTTTCAGTTTAAACTAAACTAAATTAAAGTAAATGATTTTTTTATTTTTTACAAGCCAAATGATGTAATATTTTGTACTCATTTTTATGGGGTTTAAATAGTTCTTAGAGTTGGTAAAATATTTTTTCATAATTTTTTGAATTCTTAAAATGTTTTTTCAAGTGGGTCACAAATTTATTACAGTAAAACTTAACTCAACATTAAGCTGAAACAAACAAAGCCAATGACACGTGGTGACGTGCACCCCCTTGTGCTTGTACACCCATGCATACCCGTGAATGTGGGCCATAAGATTTGCAGAGTTCTTGACAGAGGTCCTTGGACTGTGAATTTTAATGAGGTGGTTCCGATGAATTTTGGCAAGAGCAAATCTCTGGCGGAGATGGTTTTAAGAAGTTAGCCTTTTGGGTCAGGGTGTATGACCTACCCTATTAGTGGTTTAACTAGGAAGTTTGTAAAGAGACTAGGAGAAACAATGGGGGGACTGTTGGAAATAGATATGGACGATGATGGGGTGGGGTGGGCGAAGTATCTCAGGTTTCGAGTATCAATTGATATCTCTAAACCACTCTGTCGTTTCTTTCCAGTAAATTGTGAGGTGAAAGGTCAGCAGAAGTGCCGACTTAAATATGAATATCTTCCATCCATCTGTTTTGCCTGTGGGATTGTTGGACATGACTACAAGATGTGTGAGTTCAATACATGGCCAAAATAAAACCTTCCGTAATGGCCCCTAGCTGCGAATAATGGTTGATGTACGAAGCAGAAGACAATGTCCTAGGTCACACAGTTGGTCTTCTCCACCTTGGCTAGGTCGATCACACAGTTGGTCTTCTCCATCTTCGGACGTGATGCCATGGTCTCTATCACTCCGGCCGCCACTTTACCCACCTGAACATGCAATAAAGGAAGGAGTATCTCCACCTCATCCACTCCTTTAGGTCATAAAGGTCTTATCGCTTCAAAAACGGCTAAAGAGAAAGTCCATCTCAACTTCAAGTCTAGTTCGGCCATCTGCTCGTAGCACAACTTCAAATGGACGCGTAGATCACATACGATGTCCGTTTTTAACGTCCTAGTACTCTATGGAAAGCTTAGGAGATAAGCTTTACAATGGATCCAATATTACTTCAAAACTCATCCTAGAGCAACAAAAATCATCGAAATAAGGTGTTGCATCACCCTGTTGGGCCAAACCGGGCCTTGTACATTTGTTGGACCTAGGCCTAGGTGGAGGACGCCCTAGGGGACCCTAGAACGACTAGAGAACTCCCTTGGTCGTCCCTCCACTTATATATTGCATAGTTGTTGTTGTTTACACTTAAGTTTGGTTGTGTCGTAGTAGACCCCGTGTGCGTCCCTCCTTATTTTCGCGTGTGTCGACTAGACCACCCATGATGGGTTATCAAACCTCAATTTGTATCAAGCGCTTTATCCCTATTAGCAATTTTAGATTGCATTTATCTATTTCTTGCTTGTTCTTCAATTGCTTGCAGGAAACGACCTATGTGGTTTGGTCAATCGCGTTCTTGGCATTATTGTTTAGTGGTTTAGCGATCGTCGGGTTGTCATCCTTTGTGAGGTTGGTAGCTAGATCGTTAAGGCCACCTCTCCAAACAGATCGAAATTATCCCCATGAATCTCACTAGAAGATTGGGCCGCCCCGTCCCCTATCACATCCTCCTCCATGGCATTAACTATATCCTCATGATCTCCCCCCACATAACTGAGAACTCCATGGCATTAACTATATCATCCACCTGATCATATGTCGGGTTTGGCTAGCTTCGAGTCAGGCTTTCCAAAACCCGACCAAATATTAATTGGCCCGAACTAGACGCGACTCGGTGCACCGGGTCACAAATCCAGGCCCGAACCCAACCCGAAACCCAAAAACCTGAACCCACACGGCTGATTTTGCAATTTTTTAGGTCCGAACCCAACCCGACCCGATGGTTGGACGTCAAATCAAGGCCCGACCCGACCCGATGCACTGGTCACCCTGGGTCAGGTCAGGTACATTGAACCGAGCTACCATGAGCAGGTATACACACAAGTATCATCTCTTGCTCCTTCAACACCATAGCTTAGGTTACAATTTTCTGTTCTTCATCAACCACATCATGGCCATCCATCGTCGCACTGGTTTCACATATTTCTCCCATATTCGTTTCCCCAACAATGGCCACCTTCGTGCTAGCTTGCACAAATATTATGGCACCACAACCTCTTCGTCGTCATCCAACAACAAATTTGGTTAGCTCCACTTACGTATTCAAATCCACCAACTGGCAGCATTCATGGTGAACGTTTCTACTACACAAAGTTCATGCATCTCTGGGTTCCATTCAAGAAGGAGTTCGTCGATTTTAAGTTGTCAGTGTGCGGATGGTTAACAACAATACAAGCAAATCCACTCAAATCCACCCCATTTAGACCTTCTCTAATTATACCATCACTAAAATACACTGTAAAAACAATTCCCACATGTATGCATCAACGTACCACCTCGTAAGTAAAGGATTCATCTATTATTTAGCGTGCCAAAATATTTGGCCTAATTCCCAAAATTATATAACACTATCAAATATTTTTTGTATTTTCCACACGATCTCCTATATTCACACGTTTAAATCCCTCCATAAGCTACCGTAACACGGTTACCCTACCATGGTTTTAACATTAACCGTAAATTTATAATAAATACAATACTTACCACCCATTAGGATTTTAGACAGAGCCTCGCTGCACGAACACCCCTCCAATCTCCATCCTCACTTCCCTCTCCCTTCATTGCTCTCTCCCTCAACCCTTGTGCAAATGAGCACAGTGCAGGCCGGCCGAAGCTAAATAGGAGGATAGATGTCTCTCCGAGCAGGAGCGGCATGCCCTAGACCTGCGTCGGCCCGTAGCACATTGCCACATGTGCCTTTCGGTGTGCATTTTAACCTGAAAACAAATTATAACTTTATAAATAAGTCATACGGTATCCAATTTGTACGAACAAATTTTGCAATTCATCTAAAATCCTAAACAATCCATTTTTGGAACTTTTCAATTTTTTTGAAATTTTAAAATTTTAAAATTCAAAAAAAATGAAAACATATCATAAAAATTGAAAAATGAAAAGTTTAAAAAATGATTCTTTAAGATTTTAAATGAATTACAAAATTTGTTTCATACAAATTGGACACCGTATGACATATCTATAAAAATTATAATATGTTTTTAGGTAAAAATGCACACTGTGTATTTATACTTGCTACTGCAAGGGATCCCGATTGCTTCAAGGAGATGCCACTCCACCCAGGAGCAACTCAGTCCCATTACCATTACTGCAATTGAGCACAAATAAATGACATTTTAAAAATTGCAATTTTTTATTGGCAATTTTTTGGTGCTTAGTAGCGGTGTCAAGATTTGGATCATATTTTGGATCATTTTCACCTTTATATTATAAATAGGGTATATTTTTTCATCTAAATTCATATATCTTTTCCGGTAAGGAGATTTTGAAAATGCATAAAAAATCTACCGTATTCGTTGTCCATCTATTCAAGATAGGTCACATAATTCCGAATTCATACACCCCCAGGGTTTTTTCCCCCACGACTCTCTTCCCACATGGGCCCGTCCCGCGAGTCAGTCCACCAATTAGCCCGCCGGCCCATGTCCAGGACCCTAGCCCCTACGATTTTTTTCTACGCCTCTCCTCCCACATCCGCCGCTCCTCTTCTTCTTCTTCCTCGTGCCCGTCCTCGACTCTTCTCTCTCCCGTGTTCCGGCGGGTGGGCGACGGCGGTCTCCCTCCCCGCGCCGTGCGGCCGCTGGTCTCCACCACGTCGCCGAGCTACCCTCCTCCGGTCTACCCCGCCTCGGGCGCGCGCGCCACGGAGGGGAGACGCCGAGGCCGACGCCGCCGGTCTCCACTCGCCGCCGAGGCTGCCGCCGTTGGTCTCCCCCAGCCTTCTCCACGTACGCCTCCTCCCCTGAGCCCCTCTGCATCTGTATATCAGGTTCGGTTTATAACCCATAACCCAATTATTCGAACACAATTAATCTTGTTAATTTGGTTCGGTTTACTGAATTGTATTTGAAAAGTTCGGATCTTAGTTTGCAGAAACCAAAAGAACCGAACTGAATAATGGCCACCTACCACTAGGGTCACATGTTGGAAATATAGAACATCGTAATGGTTGGTTAGGACGGTGTCAATTGACACCATCTGCTGTAGTGTGAATCCGCACTTGCTGCTACTGCCAGCCATTTAATTCACATGCTGGTTAATGGGTGAATTGGAGGATTAGTGGCATGCCCCCTCTGCAGGGGGCGTCATCCTTGCTCGAGCTAAAATGTAGGGCAAGTGTAGGGAATTTTAATAAAACCGGCTAAGCCACATTGTGGCGATATAGTCATATGACTGATAGGGGCTGGGTAAAATGTGTGTGTTATCTCGCTTTTGTGGCTGATTGGGCTAAGTAAAAAATGCGTCTTATCTCACTTATATGTAGTTACAGTCACAAAGTGCACTGTTCTTGTTCAGGGATTGTGTGGATTGGCTGCCCGAATTGAAGAGCTCAATGTGTACTTCCCTTGTTCTTTTCTACTTGTTTTGTAAATCAACGAAATCTTCAATACAAGTGATTGACTACTACTCTTTCAGATTATGTTGGGCTGTTGGCAAGCATTATTAAAATATAATTATATCAAAGTACATTGTGATGATAAATCTACTAATTTATGTTCATGTGACAAATCTAAACACTTCAATGAATATTGGTGATAAAATTTTATAAAATATTATCAATTTGATTGCATGCATTCTTGGGTGAAAAGTAAAACACGATGGAGGGAGTATTGTCGTCATAACAGTGCGAATTATTTCCTGACCCGACTTGTTTGGTTTTGTGGTGCTGGATAGAACAACCTTACAGTGTTTATTAAGCCATGGTGGTTCCCATCCTTTGCTTTTCCTTTCTCACTTTTATTCAGCTTCAACTTGTGATACCTAGCTCTACAATTTAGTCAATTGAGAAGTTTATTTTTCTTATTGTTACCATTGCCTTTGCGCTGTCCAGCTAACCTAATTAAGTTCCATTTCAGGTGCACATGGTTTTCTTTTTCTTGGGAATTAAAATTCAAATAGAAGCAGGAGTGGGGGGTTACTTAAAAGTAAAAAGCTTTCCAGACTTCCATTTCACGATCAGATGACCTGCAGAATGGCAGCTGGCAAGCAAAAGAAACGGCTGATAAATTCTACTAATTCGGAGCATTACAAACCAGGAAAGAAACCAAAATTCCACTCATCTAATTGTTTAATAAGTTTGAAGTCTCAAATTGGACTTGAGTGGGATGGCTATCAGAAGAGAGTTGTCCCAAAGAAGGAACAAGTTGGAATGTTGTGGTCAGACATGGCCCCTTTTATAGAATCCAGCCGGACACATTGTTCTGGCCTGGCTGATGTTACATATGTTCCTCCTGAGACTTTTTCACTGCAGAACTTGAGAGGGGTGCTGTCCTATGAGGTATGACATTTTTTTCCTACTTAAGCCTTAAGTTCCTTTATCATCATATGTTTTTGATGATGCTTTGTTTTTCTTGACCAAGCTTTGTGTTTAGAGTCACCCATTTTTGGTGATATAGTACCTACCATGCACTGTATTCTATTGTTATACCTTAACAGAGTATAATCTTGATTCTAGGTTTGGAAAACATGTTTGACAGAAGCTGAGAGAAAGTTTCTGATACAATTTCTTCCAAGTGAGGCTGATGCAGAAGAAAATGTATCTTTGTTACTTACAGGCAAAACTCATCACTTCGGAAATCCCTCTCTCAGCTGGCAAGTACTCTTAAGATATTATATCTGATATCAATTCTATCTGGTTCTAGTGTATTGCTGTGTAGTGTGTACAGCAAAAGTATTTGTGTTTTTGTTTTTGTGTTTCACATAAATTGTTGCATCTACCTGCATTGGGGTTTCCCTTTTCTATCTTGAATCCATTACACAAACAAAAAATATCACAATAAGGTTTTTGAAATAAGTGTGTCTACATTATCTCCTCTGAGAATTCATATTTGGCTGGCATGAGTTGTAGAAAGGTTTTCCATTTGAAAGCTTATCCTGTTTGGCTAGGCATATTCTCACTGTAACAAGTTAAATTTTAGACTTCTAATTCACCTTCAAGGTCATTAGTTTTTTCTTTATTTCATTGTGGATCCTGTTTGAGTGATGTATATGATAATAATGTTTGTTCAGCTAAAACTGTGTCTAAAACCATGCAATATCTGCAAATGCTCTCTTTATAATTAGTGCATTTAATCATCTTTCTTAGTGTTACACGCGGAACCTTCAGAAATGTTTTATTCGGTAGGTATAGCATTATATAGCCCAGGAACGAGAGCTGAACCTACTGGAGTAGTTGAGTTTGCTGGAATTGGCTGGTAAAAGAGTGCTCTTATTATTATGCTTCTCTTGTACATGCACACACATATATAGGGCAAGTGGCTTTCTAGAATTTTCAACCCAATCTAGTATTTTAACCAACTATATACTACTCTGGAAGATTCATACAACACCTACTATTTGTTATTCTAAAAACTTCTAGTGCAAGTTAGTCTAGAACATTCTATACCACTCTATAACACAAGGATTATTTTGCTGTCAATTCTCCCCCTAATCCTTGTTAATTTTGCACTTATCTTGGTTACTCCTATTCTTGTACGGAGGTCTTGACTCTTGAAATCTTACTCGCCCAAGTGCTTTTGTCTGAATATCAGAGAGATGGTCTTTAGTGCAAATGAAATTTGCACTGATGCTCCCATTCTCCATCAGCTCCCGAATGAAGTGATAGCGAATGTCAATATGTTTGCTTCTCTCATGGAAAATGGGATTATGACTTAAAGCCAGAGCAGACTTATTATCTATCTTTAGCTCAAAGACTTCAGCTTCCTTCCCTTAAAGTTCTTCAAGTAACTGAACTAGCCAAATTCCTTGTTTGGCAGCCATTGAGGCGGCCACGTATTCAGCTTCACAGGATGAAAGAGCCACAACCTTTTGTTTGATCAAGTGCCAACTCACCAAACTTGATCCATAGAAGAATATCATCCCAGTTGTGCTCTTCCTTGTGTCAATATCACCGGCAAGATCGCTATCGCTGTAGCCGATGAATCGTGCTTCTACTGTTCTTCGCTCATAGCGCAGCCCATAATCAATCGTGCCAGCGATGTAACGGAGGATTCGCTTCACAACCACCATGTGCTCTTCAGTGGGCCGTTCCATGAATCTGCTCACATAACCGACGGCAAAGGCCAGATCTAGTCATGTATGGACCAAATATCGTAGACTCCCAATTAATCGTTGGAATTGTGTAGCATCCACCTCTGGTGTAGTTCTATTGCGGCTAAGCTTGAGCCACTCCTCCATTGGAGTGGCTGCGGGGTTGCAATTTTGCATCCCGCCTAGTTCCAAGATGCGCTTGGCATAATGTGCTTGGCAAAGTGAGATGCCACTGTCATCTTGCTGAATCTCCAGCCCAAGGTAGGAGAGAGGACCAAGATCACTGATCTTAAATTTTGCGTTCATCTCCTTTTTGAAACGCTCAATCTCATCGATAGAAGACCCTGTAATGATTAAATCATCCACATATGCTCCAATCAATAACAGGGCATTACCTTTCATCCGTTGATGCATGGCATGATCCAACTTGCTTTGCTCAAAGCCGAGACCCTTTAGTGTGGCATCCAACTTGGCATTCCACGCACGAGGCGCCTGTCGTAAGCCATAGCGTGCCTTGCGTAGTCGCAACACCTTTTCTTCTGCACCTGCAACAACAAAGCCTGGCGGCTGTTGGACATAAACTACCTCCTGAGGATCACCATTAAGAAACCTGTCTTTACGTCCATGTGATGGACAGGCCATCCTTTCTGAGCAGCCAGTGCCAGCAGCAGCCGAATAGAATCCATTCATGCGATCGGGGCAAATCCTTCAAAATCAATCCCCAGTTGCTGAGCAAACCCTTTGGCGACAAGGCGGGCTTTATGCTTTATCACCTTCCCAGCTTCATCTTTCTTTACCTTGAATACCCACTTGAGCCCAATTGGTTGATGTCCATGAGGCAAATCAACCAACTCCCTTGTTTTATTATCCAGTAACGCCTTCATTTCTTCTTTCATGGCTGCCCGCCATTCCTCATGTTGCATTGCTTCAATAAATGATGTTGGCTCACCAGTGTATGTTAAGTGCAGCTCTGCACCTTCTAAATCTCATGGTGCTAATCCCGGCGGAGTAAGTGCGTTACCAAGCACATTGTCCATTGTGCGATAACGCATTGGGGACTTCCCATGGTGAGCATCTAGGCGGGAGCTATCATTTGATGGTGGCGTTGCAAACTCCGGTGTATGGATTGGAGATAAGTCCTTATTTGGAGGTGTTATTGGACTCTCACCTGGTGACGAATCTCCATCAAGACTTGGCTCCACCGACTGGTACATATGAGACATTATATACTCCACCTTGAAGTCGCTTACCGGTGCAGTTTCTTCACCTGTTTCTTGCTCCCAATTCCAGCCAGCATCTTCATCAAAGACTACGTCCCGAGATACATGGACACGCCGAGTGCTAGGATTAAGCAATCGCTATGCTGCTGTGCCTTGTTGATATCCAATAAATACCACTGTGGTGCTTCGATCGTCAAGCCTGCGCGGATTTGGCTGTACATCCTTGACATACGCCAAACATCCGAAAGTGTGCAAGAAAGTCACCACCGGCTTTCGCCCGTGCGAAGCCTCATATGGTGTCATTCCATTGAGCGCTTTTGTTGGGGCGCGGTTGAGCAAGAAGACTGCTGTACTTACAGCCTCCCCCCAAAATTCAGCTGGCATCTTCCTCTGTTTCAGCAATGCTCGTGCGTTGGCGACAATCGTCTGATTCCGTCGCTCAACCACACCATTCTGCTGAGGCGTATAAGGAGCAAAATATTGTCGTTGTACTCCTTGATCTTCACAGTGGCATGCAAATTGTATTGAAGTGAATTCACAACCATTGTCAGTGCGGAGAATCTTCAATTTTCTTCCACACTTGACCTCTGCTGCTGCTTGAAACTTCTTTATTGCTGTTGTTGCATCGCCCTTGGCTGCCAGCAACATTAACCACATGTAGCGGCTAGCATCGTTCACCAGTAGAAGTAGCGGCGACCACCGGGTATTGGAGGTGAAATTGGACCACAAATGTTGCTATGAACAAGATTTAGTAGGCCCTGTGTTCTGCTCATGGCCTTAAGAGGAAAATGGCCTTAGAGGAAAATGGTGCTCGACGGTGCTTGGTGATGACACAAGTATCACAAAGCTGCTCCACATGTTTTATCTTTGGTAGTCCACGCACCATGCCTTGACTGGCCAGCTGGTGAAGAGCTCCAAAGCTCAGGTGGCCATAGCGAGCATGCCAGAGCTAACATTTATCCTTGTGCACAGCAAAATAGATTGGGCGAGCAACCTCTAGTCGTAGTACATAGAGTCTGTTGCTCCCCCTACTCACCTTGACAAGAAGTCGTTGATGCTGATCCCAAATTTTCAGCATACCATCTTATCAAAACCTTCGAGCCATTCTCATCCAGCTGTCCAACACTCACAATGTTATTCTTGAGCCGAGGGATGTAGTAGACATTGGTGAGTGCTCGATGTTCGCCATGCTTGCCGGTAAAGAGAATGGTTCCACGGCCTTGAATGCACCGACCCATCTCCGAATCTGACGGTGCCAGCCACATTGCGGTCAAGCTCGGCAAAAAAATCATCATGTAGCTGGTCTTCGTAGTTGGTCTTCGTGAGCGTCGGGTAGTGCAGGGAGTATGGGCCGGGCCGGTTGGGCCAGCACGAGCACGGCCCGAAAAATAAGGCACGAAGCCTGGCCCGGCACGAAAGGCAAATGGGTCGTGCCGGCACGGCCCGAATGGCCGTGCCGGGCCGTGCCTCAAAATCAGGCCCGCCGTGCCCTCGGCACGGCCCTATTCTCTAGGCCATGCTTGGGCCGGCACGGCCTGAATATGGCCCGGTCAATGCATTTTACCTTTTGCCAGGGCTTAACAGCTATCAGCTAGCTTGAAAATTCCAACATACCGATCCATTCCAAACGTTCAACCTAAATATTAAATGGCCCATCACTTGTGTAGTTGTGTACAGCTACTAGAACCAAGTACCAGGTGCATCATGACCGACCCAACAGCTAGCTCGTAGCTTCCCAAGGCATCCAAATCCAACGGCTACAGCACGCAGCTTCCCAAGGCATCATGACCGGCCCAACATCAGCTCGTAGCTTCCCCAGGCATCCCAACGGCCACAGCACGCAGCTTCCCAAGGTGAAGTTTATTGCTGTCATCTTACAAGCCTCAAAATTGCAGCCCATGTCCGCCGCGCTGGCCTCAAAGTCGCAGGCTGATGTGTGCGGTCGAAGCTAGCGATTGTTGGGCCGTGCTCGGGCCGGCACGGCCCGACAGCGGCCTGCCGTGCTTTTGGGCCATGCCGGGCCTTAATTTCGGCCGTCCATGCTGGCCTGGCATGGCCCAAAGAGTCAGTCATGCCGTGCTGGCCCGTTTAGCTTTGGCCCGAGGCACGACGGGCCCGGGCCGTGCCGGCCCGACACGGCCCAACTCCCAGCACTAGCGTCGGGTAGCTGGCCGGGCCACCCACCTCCTTGACCACCCGCTGCACAACAACTTCACGGGCACCACCGTCATGATGCCTTCGTCCCCGACTTGGGATTATTGAAGGCGAGCGACAACGCTCTTGGCGCGGCGGAGTCCTGGACTCCCTCCCGCGTTGCTCGTTCTCAGTCATCTCACTTCCTATCTCTCTCTAACATAGGCTCTGATACCAAATGTTGATTATACAGCCTAGGAACGAGAGCTGAACCTGCTGGAGTAGTTGTTGAGTTTGTTAGAATTGGTTGCTGAAAGAGTGCTCTTATTATTATCATTCTCTTGTACATGCACACATATATATAGGGCAAGCGGCTTTCTAGAAGCTTCAACCCAATCTAGTATTTTAACCAACTATAGACTACTCTAGAAGATTCATACAACACCTACTATTTGTTATTCTAAAAACTTCTAGTGCAAGTTAGTCTAGAACAAGTTAGTCTAAAACATTCTATAACACTCTATAACACAAGGATTATTTTGCTGTCATAGCATATATAGAGATCAATGTCATCTTCTAGCCACAACAATTAAGTGCAATTATGATAATTCTTATGCTTCTGATAATATAAAAATGTACTAGCACCCCAAAGAAGCACCAAACTCAAAATAGAATTATAAGTTTATAAGAAATAACAACTTAAATCAAACAAGGGTCGACCATACTAAGCAAATGACCCTCTGAATATTTTTCATTATCCTATCTTAAGGGTAGTTCCTGTTAGATATCTGTGAATTCACACATCTTCTGTTTATTACATAGTATTGCACTACAAGTATATCATCATATTTTCTATCTCAATGTATTTCTTGAAACTAGAAATATTTACTTTGGATAGTAAATCTCTAAGGGCTATAATACAAACAATGGTCAACTTCCCCAGAATGATATCTATACTACATAATAACATCATGAGTATCAGCCATTTTCATTTTTAACTAATTTATAAAGAATATTCAGATTATAAAAAATTGGGTGGGCGAATTTTCCATCTCTGTCTGATCCTTTCCATTGTCCATTCTGCTTATTATCGACTCCTGTGCAGTGCTTTTTTTTTTTTTTCTCTCTTTACAGTTATATTAGATGTGGATCATTGATTAATTATTGAACTATAGGTCCTCTTCTCTTTGCTTCGGTGATATCCATCCAGATACTGTAATTAACAAGGAGAGGGAAGTTAGAGCCAATGAGAAGGCGTACCGTATTAACTTGCATAATTATCATTCAAGGTATGCCTAAGCCTAACCTGAGAAAGTCTGTTACAAATTTACCATTGCCGATTATTTGATAATATTTGTAATATAACTTTGCAGCATGGTTGAGACCTTGCAGAAATGGAGGAAGAGATGGCTAGGTTGTGACGATTTAGAAAAAATGTTCAGGTCCTTGAATTATTTTATTTTGCTTCTGCTTTCTAGCTCTAATTGTGTAAATACCATTTGTTCTTGCATTTCATGTAAACATCATGTTTTGAATATTTTTCTTATTACCTAATATCTGTGAGTTAAGGTTATCAGAAATTTGCATTCTTTTGGTTTGGTAGATTTTTCCTGAAAAGGTTGTTGCATACAGTGATAATTGACAGTTTGCAAAAATAGATCTTTATGCAATGATATTAAGTAATCGATGATTTATTTACTGTATCACTGATTCTAGTTGCTTTTGTTCAATGTTATGTTGTTGCTCCTAGTACTTTCTGTGGTTATATTTGCTGATGCCTGTGCTTGGCCCAAGCTCTCTTTGAATGCATCAATGATCCTTTCAAAAATCTGCAACTTTTTTCTTAACTCACTAAAGAGCTTAGTTTTCTCATTTATATCTAGGCAAAAAATATTTCATTGTTATTTTATAATTCTATTTTTCATTAAGGAAAATATCAACCTCAAAGGATGCTAGATTCCTTATTGTGGAAACCCCCAATTACCTGTTATGCGGCATTTTTTTTTATTGAACTAGATTTAAGAGGAGACTAAAAGCTGAATGTTAACAAAAAACAGTCACTTTTTGTTGTGCTAGTGCAGGGATAACCCCGCTAAACTGAAGCAAGGAGATACCCGCTCAAAAGCTGCTAAGACTGAAATGCGCCTTAAGGCTGAACTGAATGGTGATGTTTCACCTTACATGTCATATATTGAGGTAAGATATCTGTCATAAGATGGGTAATAATAATAATTTTTTGTTCAGCATTGCATTGGTTACTGTTTTTTTTTTCTTTTGTAGAACCTTTTTGTTTTGCCTGGCTTGTGACTTTCCTACGGAGTCATTACCTTTTTTTTCCTAATTTTTTATCAAGAAAAATGTGAAAGGTTGCATCCGCATGCAACATGATGTGAAACAGCCAGAATTGGCTACATTTTTCTGCAATGAATGGCGTGTGATGAACGTTTTTTCAATGCCTGGTTATTACTAGCAGTCCTGTACAAATTGGATGTTCTTTTTTACTTTTATCTTTTGGTAAGTCTTGTCTGGTGATACTATATTTGTGTTATTTTCAGATTAGCAGAACACAACACAACCTTGTTAAGAGTTTGAAACAATCTGGTGATGGCATTCAGACCAAGCATCTTACTCGTGTAATTGGTGACCTTGATAAATTTCATGTAAAACCATATAGCACACTAATTGAGGATGAACAGGGGAGATTGCACAAACATTGGTTAGTAATGTTTTATTTTAGCACGGTTTGGCATGGTAATCTCTTGAGAGTAAGAATTTTTATTTGGAATTATCTGCACAACAGGTTGAATATATCTTGCAATGATCTACCTGCTGCTTGTGAGGTCCTTAGGGACAGGAAAATGCTGATAGAGAAATTAAGAAAGTTGGTGGTCCTTGAGCTTGCGGAAAAGAATACACCTGTCATGAGAAAGGTTTGCTGTGCCTTACCCTTCAGTTCTTATTCTTAAGTCTTCTTTTCTTTTTACAAGAGAGGGAGAGAGTCTTATACTTGAATGTATCAACAATTATAGTGGATGATATTGGATGATGCCAGTTTTGGCTTTTTTTTTTAATTACGTGTCTTGCCAATTTACATTGTACCATATCATTCATCAGAGCAGCATAATTTCTGTTTGTTTCTATGTTATAAATCAGGATACGAAGGTTAAAATTCCGAGCTTGTGATAAATATAGTGTGAAAGATTTAGATAGCATATTTTTTTTTGTAAGTGAATTGCTCTCTGGTGGGATCTTACTGATATGTGCTATTTACGTTGTCATTTCTAGAAAAGTTAAACTCTATATTGTTTTTAGATTTTAGAACATGTTTATCATAGGGATTTCTATTTTTAGTTCTAAGTGAATTCTTTCAATAAAAAACTGTTTTTAATTAGTTTTTTAGTACTCAATAGATGATCATGGTTTATTTATGTTTGTTTATGATGAGAAGGCAGACAAGTTAGCAGAGATAACAAAAGAACTGGGACAACATGGTGCTTGTGAAAAAGATGACAACCCAGATTTGCAAAACGACCAGGTGGAACACTTACCTTCAGATGTGTTGTTATGTGTGAATGATCACAACCCATCTGTTCAAGATCAAAATGACGAGGAAACAAAGTGTATGCAAACATCTATTGACCTTCACAACTGTCTGAATGTGAAACATGATCTTACCGTAGTCAATGGCACAGAAGACATAACTAGTCAGAGTGAGAACTCCGATGTGCAAGATCATGATCACAAGGATATCACCTGTGGGGATACAAGCATTATCTTTTGTGCCAATAACCCTGATGAGCAGAATCGAGGTCTCATGGACAACCCAGATGAGCATGATGAGGATCTCATGGACATGAAATTTGGTAATGATATCCCAGATGTTCAAGTTGAAGATATCAACGAAATCAGACACAAGAATAAAACCATCAATGATCATGGTCCAGAGATTCAACAGATCATGTCCATCAATTATACAGGCACATCTGTTCACACTACTGATAGCCAAAATATTCATGCTCAGGATATTGAGGGCATTTCTTACACAGACACATCAATTCAGGCTCGTGAGCAAGATCAGGGCCTCAAAAGCAACTGCTGCACAGTTATGAATGATAATGGCCATGATGCTAACAATATCCCTTCAGCAAAGATTAATCCAGGTATGAGCACAATGATTGTTAACAAGGGAGCGACCGACAGCATTACGATGATACCTTCAAACAGTTCCCCACTATTTTCAAAGTGTTCTGGTGAGCAAATTCTTGTGGACGATTTTCTGGATGCGAATGATCAAGCAGTTAAAGGAGAGAGAAAGGTGTTGCAGTTAGCTGCTGGCACTCCTGATTCCTATTATCGTCCTCCAGGAAATAGTTTGTATAATGATTCAGATCACTTACAGATTAGGCATGGGAATCTGTCTGCAGGCCAACAGGGTTCTGTAATTTACTCGGAGAATGGTATTTTAACTCCACAGCAGACTCAGGTCACCATTGCATCTGCCTTCCCAATGAACAGTTCAGTATCATTTATGCAACCTTGCACCAACCAGCAGAGCAATGGCCAACTCGCAAATGACATTGGACCACTTTCTTACTCCTTTGAACATACAAATGGCATTCAACAGTCAACTGATTTGCATTCTTTGGTCAATAACCGTTTAGCTAAATCTGCTCCATTTCCCATTCCCATACAGCACCAGCAGTTGATTGATGAGAGGCACAATAGCCTTTACATGCAACAACATCAGAAGAATTTGTATTCTGACGTCAGGTTCCCCACTAAAGGAAACCATCCTATTGCTGATGAACATTCTTTTGCTGCTTCTGGTCCTGTGCATCCTAGATATGACCGATTCCCTGAGGGGCACCAGTCACATAATAATTGGTCTGGAATTGAGCCATATAACAGCCTAACTCAGACCTTCCCAGGTGGAAGTAACATAGATGGAAGTCTCATCAGTGCCCTGGCCCCATACAAAAAACCATCGGTACAGATACAATCTGTTAGATCAAGCCCTAGCCAGCTCCTTGAAATAAGTAATCAAGTACGGCCAGCTCAGAATTATGTTCCTTGGACACATGAAACAAATCCTCAACTTCCAAATATCTATGGGTACACCCAGAATATGCCTAGTAGTCAGAGCAGTCATATAGGACCTGTTGGGCCTCTGAATAACATGCAATGGACAAACTTAATACAGCAGAATCCTGGAATGCCAGACTTTACAAGCAGGCAGTATCGAGGTCCCTCAACTAGATAACTTCTTTGAGACTTCATATAGGGTTATTTAGGTCCTGCCTAGATTAATAAGGAAATTGGGGCAGGCTGGAACAGGAAGGTTTTCTGGCACCGGCTAACAGGTTTTGAGCTGTTCTAATGGTGTGGCTTCACCGCTTCAGGACTTCTGTACATACTTGCGTGCTTTGCCTGTATATATGTGGGCTCTGGCAAACTAAAAGTGTTTGGAATTAATGATCCCCATTTTTGCAGCTGATCCTGCTGTTTTTTTTTTGCTTAATAAACTGTGCCCTACTTTCCATTTGTAGGCTTCCTCTATATTGTTTCAGGGCATTGGCCCTCTTCAAAATAAACAAATGGCGAATAAAAGTGTTATTGGTGATTGATAGAGTATTGTGCTGTGAAGATCCCTGTGATGTAATGGCGCGATCCCGTTGATGTGATGGGCACGAGCAATCAGTTTTGTTTACCGTATTTGCAGTTATATTTTCTATCATTGTATGCAATCGTTTTACTTTTCTGGTGTCTCAGTTTTAATATAATTATCGTGTGTTGTGAGTTGTAGTACTAGAAAATGCAGTACATATGAACTAAAATTGCACAAAAATTATGACAACTTTATTAGTGAGCATTTTCAGTTCTGGTTTTCGTAGAACTTTAAACGATTGTGAAATGGCAAAACGGTTCAAATTATATGGCGGCGCGCTTATAGCAAGTGTCTTTGTCGATGGCTATTGGCTGCTACCTCATATACACATCGTACTAGCACTAATCTGATAGTCTAGACACTAATCTCATAAGGAGGTTCTATTATAAACCCATATTTGATCACATCCAGCGTCTCTCTTTCCTCCCCTCCCCCACAGAATCAGTTTTATAGTGATTATTTGGATGGTCCGAGTAGTCTCTCGGCAGTAGGGGTGAGAACGAACCAGATACGGCAATTTATTTGTTCATATTATTTCTGGAGTGTGGATACAAATAGGTTAGATACATATGCATATTTCAGTTCGAAGATGCAGATAAGAAAATGAACAACCATGCATATATGTTAACTGAGTATTGCAGTTAATTCGTACAAATCCAGCTAATACCATAAAAATTTAGTATTATATTAATTAAATTTGCACCTGATCATCAATTATAATATTATTAATGCATTTAAGTGTTCATCATGGAGCATATGCAGCGTAGACTTAATTTATGACAAAAGTGTTTATCCAATAAAATATAGATAAATTGCTAGATGCCATGGCCACGTCAAGTCTAACTAATTAATTAAACAATGAAAGTACGTGTTGTTCCTCGCGATGAAGGGGGAGCACGGTGGCCACGTCATCCTTAAAAATCTAGACCATTTGTTGTAGATCCGGCGGTCCCAAGTAAGCGGTGGATTCTCGTGGCCGGCGTTCGTCCACGTCGCCCCTGGCCTCATCTTCTCACCCGCATGCCCCCGCCCCCATGGGGGGCCGCCCATTCCACCTCCGCCGCCTGCTTCTCCGCCTCCCCCTCGGCTGCTCCGCCTCCAGCCGCCGCCGCTTCCGCCTCCCCTCTCCCTCGCGGCTCTTCCTCTCCCCGGCAGCCGCCGCCGCTCCCCTCGCCGCCCCAGTACCCCGGCGCGGCTGCCTCCTTCCTCGCCATTTCTGCCGCTGCTCCCGGTGCCGCCTCCGACTGGCTGCAACAACACAACGGCGCTAGGCCACGGGGAGGCCATCTCCGGGGACGGCGGCTTCGCGGAGGATGGGCCCGGCGATGGCGGCCTCGGCCAGGCCCGGATCCCGTCGCTCCCCGTCTAGCCGCCGTCGTCGCCGAGGTAACCGCCGATTGCATTCCCGTTGCCTCTGGTCCCCTCGACATGGCCGCCCTAGACCCGACCGCCTCCTCAAGGCATGGATCTGACCAGATGCTCGCAAGTAGCGATGAAAGGTAAGATCCAGGCATAGCATCAGCTGTTTCAATCAGTCCATTCTGTTGTGGCGGATTAGGTACCTCAGCTGGCGCATTCTGGCATCCATCTGTTAAAGAGAATGCACAAAATGCTCCTGGTATTTGTTCGGGAGCTGAAGGATACTTGTTTTCAGCATTTTCAGAAGCATTTGCAGTATCATTATGCGCTCCATCTTTCTTTCGAGAAAGTTAAGAGGAATTAGTCTTTGGTTTAGTATTTTTGGCCCCCTTTGGTTGTGGCTGATCTCCATAGTTTGTTTGTGTGCTGACAGGTTCATCTTGGGGCACATTATTTTCTTCCTGATTGATCTTCAGTGCCGCTAAACGAGGAGAAGCGCGAAGAGGTGCAGCAATCCTTTTCACAGGTTTAGTTTTCTTCTTTTCCTTGGGTTTCAGCAGTAAATTGTTGCAATTCCTCTCATTATCGTGCACATCCTAAACCTTCTGCTAATGCTTGGACAATCTAATCTCTTTTGAGGCCAATGCAATCATCTGTCCTATGCTTCGTGATTCTGCTTCTTCTGAGCATTTCTTACTTTTCATTCAGTCTATTACCAGGAGGGCTACGACGATATCGTGAATGGCTGGAACGCGAAGCTGAAGCGGAGCTCTGCCGGTGAGCAGAGGTGGGGGCTGTTCAGAGCGACCAAATGATTCAGCCAATGATATGGTCTGGGATCGGAGGTTTCAGAATAAATTTGGGTGATGTTGCTGTGGCAATGTTATGTTACTAGCCCGCATTGTTATTGCATACTTAGCCTACTTCAAACTATCAAGCTGCAATAATGTTAGTTATTTGGCCAAATGTATTATAAACATATATGTCCTGATAATTAGATCTCTCTGCTTTAATTTTTTGGCTACGTGCTGACAGGCAACAGCTTAGGGAGTTCCGAAAGATATTATGGTAGTGTATACATATGAGAAATTCTCATGGTTTTCATATGTTCTCTTTTGTTTCTTTTCGTGATCAGTGATAGCATATGAGTAGCTTGGCTCCAGACCAAACACACTTTTTTATTTTAGCTTATTTTGAATTTGGTGAATGAATTTACTATTGCGCCAGCTTTCTATTGTAATGTCACATGTTTTGTCATAGACTTCTATTCATATGACAAGATGCCCTATTCAATTTAATTTCGTGTCCCTTTAATCCTTTTGCATGGATGCTACAATTATTTTGAAGTAGCGATTAGTATGTACTGCAGAAAACCAGTGGCCTGGTGAGTGCACAACAGCCCAAGAATACAACCCATAAATAAACTATTGAAACAAGCAACAAAAGCGTTTGCGTTACTCATGTTTGGATAAGACAACACAAAAGCGTAACAATGTATATAATAAATAAACATCGATCGGTCCTAGCGCGCGAAGCGCGCTTTCACCTCTAGTTAATTAAACAATGAAAGTGTTGTTCCTCGCGATGAAGGGGGAGCACTATCGTCGTCGTCGTTGCTTGCCACTGGTTCGCTGGTGTCATCACCATCATGAGAGGACTCATCATCTGTCTCCCCATCCCGTACGCCCTCCGACAAATTCAAGGGCGTCCTTCGTCCGACAATTCTTGCTCCTCCTCCTTCGATTCTTCGTCCTCTCGCGTGAGCTTCCTTCAGCCCGCGGAGGAGACGTTCAACAGAAGCGGCGCTGTTCGGCGACCCCACACATGGTAGTTGGCGCATCGGGCCACCATCACGCACGTTCGAATCCGACAAGTACAGATAGGAGGCCTAGTACGTAACGACGGCACATATAGTGAGGCGGCATCAAAGATGGAGCGCGACAGAGAAGGAGGCGACAGAGAGGCGTCGCCATGACCAGGAGCGATCGACCGAGGAGGCGATCATAAGCGCGAGTGACGACAAGGAGATCAGAAAAGGGAGTAGTTGGAGCAGTATGCTTGAATCACAAGGAAGGTACTATTTATATATTAAACAACTGAATGGAGGCGACAGACACTGCGGGTTCGAGCCACCAACCGGTTGTAGTAATAGGAGGTATCGTTTCACCAACCGGTAGTAGTAATCGGTGATTTGTTCACCAACCGACGGGAAAATCAATTTAGGGTTTTGTGTGATTTTGTCTTCTTCCTGGGTCTCTCGCCCTTTTTCATTTCACCCTAATCCAAAAGAATAGAACCTTTCAACTTCCACTTCTCCTTCCCACTCATTGATGTGTCGTTCATCAAAACTCAGCGACGAAGCGTCGAATATCCTCAACGCCGCCCCTTCGTCCACTCAATTCTATATATGTGATCGGTGCCCCTTTGCCTACTGCCTCATTTCTACCCAAAAACCTCTCCACCACCTCGATCCCTAGCTCATGTGTTCTCCACCAAGCTCCTCTTCACCACCGCGCTACTTTCACCTTCGTTCCCTCGGGCGGCGGATGTGCCAACTGCGGCACATCCATGAGCGGCGTGCCGCCGAGTGGGCTGTTGTGGGCGACAACACTGCATTCGCTGGCCCTAGGCGCAGCGCTGCCTTCACTTCTAGCCCTAGCTGCGGCACCGCCTCCACTGCTGGCCCCTCCGTCACGGCCCCCAACACTGAGGGCTCCCTCCTCTGCGGGCTCGAGCCGCGCCACCCCTACTGTGTAGGCTGCCGCCATCTCAATGTCGTTGTCGCAAGGGTGCCGCCTCCTCAGTTCGTGGCACCGCCTCTAGCTACACCACCTTCGGCTCTGGCTCCACGACCTCCTCCTCCACCACCGCCATCTCCTGCTCCTGCAATGCAGGAGGACATACTCATCAATAGCTTCATTGGCAATGTAGACTACCGATGCCCGTGTTTGTACGAGCATTATTCGGGCATCCTAGAATTGTACGCATCCTCTGACAACAAGGTGTACGAGAGTAGGATTACTAGGACTCTGAGGTATTAAATTCTGTGCGCTCATATTGCTAAGCCAAATATTTCTATGTGAGCTGTGTGTGCTATGCAGAATGACGTTTCAATGCTAAATCAAATATTTGCTATGTCAATGCTATGTGTCCAATATTACTATATCAATGTTTATATGTGTCAAATATTGCTATGTCAATGAATGTGTCAAATATTTGCTATTTCATTACGATATTTATTAAAAATTTGCTATGTCAATGCCATATGTGTAAAATATTGCAATGTCAATGCTAGCTATGTGTGTGAAATATTGCTATGTCAATGTTATACGTGTGAAATATTGCTATGTCAATGAATGTGTCAAATATTTGCTATGCCAATATTATATGTGTGAAATATTGTTGTGATGATGTGCGCATGCACACACACACACACATCTAAATATATATGTTTGTGACATGATATATGTGGAAATAATGCTAATTATCATGCAATATTGTGAATACTATGTTTATGTCATGATATATAGTAGCTGCACACTTGGGATCAAAACCACTCGATCAACACCCGCAATTCCTTTGTATATTTACCCAAGAGGAGATGCTATATATGTGCTCAATCCATTTGCTATGAATTGAGCATGTTACATGTGTTAAGTGCATTAGTTTCATATTACACTATGAAATGTTATACAGAGCTTAGGTGCTATTTATGTGCTAAAAATAAGTTTTTAAAAGCTATAAGTGAAATGTTTTGTGACGTGCTAATTAAGTGCTATGTCCTTAATTATCATGCTATGTGGAATGTTTTTAACCTGTGCTAAGCTGGCTATGTGAAGTGATAGGCGCATTGTTTAGGAACTGTCACAACCTCAGCTTCACCGGGATCCACTCATGATCCATTGCTAGTCCCAGAGATCAATGCTAGCAACTCATGAGTGACAATTGTCGAGCATCACAACACAATTACAATTAACTAAGAAATTAACATAATAATGCAAAAGTAATTGTAGCACAACCACTTATTACAATAGTTTAAATAAGACCATATAGTATTTTTTTTGTCTTCATCAGACGGCATGAGCACACCATAGTCATGCCTTATCTTTTCTTTTCTCTTCTCCACTTTTCTGTCTTGGTAGGGTTGCCATAGATTGTGAATCTCGGCCTCAAACTCTTCTTGTCCCTCATATCTCTCCCAATCGCACGTTCTTCCCTCCTACAAGATTAAGCGTAACTGTTATTAATCTCAAACTGCAATATAGCGCAATACATAAAGAAATACTCCTATGTGTCGTCCAGATATAACGTACCCAGAAATCACCATAAGAGTTGCCGCAATACCATCCGTAACCAAGTTCCGATGGGACAACACCTCTACGGGCCAGTATCCCACACTTATAGATAGTGGATGGATATTTCTCACATGGCCAATCCTTTTCTCCGGAGTTGAAGGCCTCCACTTCCTCGCTAGAAGGCCAACAAGATTTGGACCCATAAATATATTCCTGAAAATCACACAGAGCCCATCCATCCTACAAACAAAATACGTTGTTATCGAATTATCTCAAAATAAAAGTGTAATTTACATACAGAGTAGGCTTGCATACACTTACTCGATCATTGCGGGAACAACGGAAGAAAGGGGTAAAGTCCACCCCTGGGTTTGGCCGCACTAATATCGACTTAACATTGCAATTACACATAGGAGGGTTCATCACCCGTCTAGCACTTGCCACCGCCTTCTCCTCCGCTGTCAATTCCCCACGGTTTGGCGGAGGAGGAACCCAACGTCTAAAATGCTGAATTGGCTTGGTGTCCCCGGAGTGCCATGGGAACAATCGGATCCTCGGGTCGTACATTTCTGTCCCATCGATCCACTCGAAAAACCAACACGACGGGCTAGAATATGGCATACAGTAATTGAACTTCACACCACAGGTGTAGAAGGCTCTACCGACAGTATCAGGGTCTCTCGACTGTCGAACCTCCGCAGGAATGCCGTGCTCACAAATTGGAACCGGAAATGGAGAGGACCGAACTGGAGCATCTTTACCTCTAGGGTAATCCCCATACTTGAGACGTGGCTTCGCCTCGAAGCCATCGTTTCCTGCAATATCGTAAAATACAAATGAAAAATAAACTATTCTAACAAAACATACTCAACAATAACCAATATATCATTCGTCATAATTTCTACCAATAAAACACCTATACATATATCATACGGAAACATTACTATAAATCATTCATCATTAATAAGACAAATCCACTACGCAATCAACATATCTTGATGCTACCTATAACCCTAACCCTAACCTAACCTTTATTTCAATCGTACCAAAACTTACATCCAAAACACACAAACACAAGTGGGATTTACCTGCCATGATGAAGTGAAGCCTTTCCCTCAAACAAATCTGGCCCGATCTTGGCAATGGAGGAGGATAAGAGTGGTTAGGGAAGAGAGAAAATGAAGGGGGAGTGAGAAAATAAAGAAGAGGTGTGGGAAGAGGAGCCCTGGGGCTCGGGTTATTCTGACCTTGACGCGCCAAGCGGGGTGGCGCGGCAAACCAGCCCACTGTCAGCGCTCGACCACATGCGGCGCAGCCACGGAGGCAGCCTTGCCGTGCCATCGCATCTGGCGCGTCAAGGTGGGGCCCCCACTTTCCACGCCAGTGGCTGGCCGGCCGCGGGTGCCTACGTGGCATCGTTTGCCGCGCCATTTGACTTGGCGCGGCAGAGGCTATTGGCCGCGCCAGGTGAGTTGGCGCGGCTAAAGGGGTCAGATTTGCAAATACTTTTTGGCGAGGGTTATTTTTAAATTATTTATTTAAAAAAGGTTAAAAAAAAATTTCTTCACCGCTGCTCCATGCATGCCTGTGTCTTTCATATTTACCGCCGGCGGTTTATAGGGGTCGGTGGTAAATTAATGGATACAAGTTTATTAGACTGAAAAGGTAAAACTTTTAGTTTTAAGGGTTAAACAAGATCCTCTTCAAGTTCAGGGTGTAACTTTGTAATTTTCCTACAATCCATTGATCTATGGATGCATCGAAATGAGGTTCATCCCAAAAAAAACCTATGCATACCGTCAAATTACTAATGAATAATAATAAAAAAAAATCAAACATTAAATCACTTCTCCGAATTGTTAATTTCAGCTGAGTAGTTAATCACTTATACCTTACAGTAGTTTTCTTTGCCAAATAAGCTCGAAATGATTTCCCAAAAAAAAAGTCTTAGATCTCTCTCTGACTATTTATCATCCAAGTACTGTGATGACAGGTTCTTAACACCGATAGATCGATGCAAGCATGGACTCAGGAGACACATGTGATCATCCGATGGGCTGCTGTGTCACTCACATGTGGGCCTTCTAGCCATGACATACTAGTGGTAAAAAATCACGTACTCTTGACATTTTTTTTTTGACCACTAAATCACTCTTGACTTATGTTAGCGATAGACGATCGGGTTAAATTAATTGAAGGTGGTAATCCGATCCCAGTGTCGTGTGAAACCGTTTTTGAATAAGTTCACAACATCGATCGATCCATGCTTAATTGGGCTAAGCATGGGCTGCTAGCATCATTGCCTCCTGGGCCGATATAAATCATGGGTTTAAAGGGCGTCCACTCAAAGTTGTATTTTTTTTTGAAGATAGTTCAAAAAAAAATATCAAAAGTTTCTCCTCAATCTAATAAATAGAGTCGACGGCCACAAGTTAATCCATCAACCCTAAATGCTAGTATAACGGTAGATATAATGGTGACTAATAGCGTCGATGGCCCTGCAGGCGGTGGACCATGAAACATTTCATATTTGTAGAGATGTGACGGGAAAGGCTCTGCATCTCACCCCCTCTCCCTCTCTTTGTTTCTCTCCTCTTACTCCCTATAAGCAACCTAGATCCAATTGTGATGCATATCCTTAGAGCCGAAAGGCAGCAAGGTTGCACCCCTCCTTGGAGGAAGCCAAGTGGAAGCGCCCCTCCTCATTCTGCACAGTAGCTCCCCCTTCATCCTAAGCAATGATGTTGTGGCGCATGTCCCATTTCAACAACAATGTCCTACCCTAGGCATATAGTATGATCTCCATGCTCCCCTTTCTCTCTACACCCGTCGCCTCACCACATACTTTGCGGCATCTATGGATTCAGGTTTAGAAAATTGGATTTGAGGGTGGGGAAGAGATATGGACTTGTGATGGCATATGGTCAACAGATACGTAGACCCTAAATAGAGTGGACAATTTTGATCATAAGGTAGACGGTTTGAGCCATAAATGGTGGATTTTCATATAATGTCTAATATTTCTATTTAAACTATATAACGAGCTAGTACATACTTTATCTAAACATGTTTAATCCAACAAGTACGGTGGATGCTCTTGAGTGCAGCTGGGCTGGCTGTATTACATTAATCATATCACATGCATGCATGTACACTAAGATCGATTATACTAGTAGGGCAAACGTGGTACGTGCCTAAGAAAGGACCAATTAGGGCAACAACTCAATACGATTAATTAAACACCAATCCCCTGATCTACGTACGTACAGTAATTTAATTTAAAATTTTTCTTGGATGTGGTGTACGTGGGATCTAATTCCGTACGTGCATAGTGATTAGCGAGCAGGGAGGATTGGACGGACGTACTAGATCTTAACGAGTATGCTGGCTGGTGTGCATAGGGCGCCTTGATTGGCTATATATATGGCATTTTGAGAAGCCATCCGCTAAACCCTAGTTTGTCACTCAGTAGCGAGAGATTCAGTAGGCAAACAGCAGCATGTTCTAGGATTCAATACGTACTGTTAGCGAGAGATTTCTTATAAGAGGAAAACAGTAGGCAAAGTACGACCGTTGGTTTTGTGGATCGAACATGGATGATTGAAGCCGTGGGAGGCAGAAGGGAGCCTAGGAAGGGGGCTGCGTCGGCGAGGCGAAGACCGGAGAGATGGGGTGCCGCTGCGGGGGAGAGGGCCGAGGAGGAGAGGAGGAAGGAGAGGGCTGCGGGCAGCGCGGCCTCTTGCTCCGTCGCCTGGGAGATCGATGAGGGAGAGGGAGGGGAGGCTGGAGGGGCCAAGAGGGCATGGCGGAGCGTGGAGGGATGCCCGCTAGGGCGTAGGCAGAGCCGTGCGATTGCGATCGGACGGTGGAAGGAGGCCGACAGATGAAGATTTGTAACGAAAGAATAAATTCTATTCTTTTTAATACTCTCTCCGTTTCAAATTGTAGTTTACTGTTGACTTTTGGAGACGTCTTTTGACCATTCGTCTTATTCAAAAAAATTGTACAAACATGCAAAAATATAAGTCATGCTTAAAATATGTTTAATAATAAAATAAATTACAACAAAATAAATAATATTTACATGTATTTTTGAATAAGACGAATGGTAAAATAGAATACCCAAAAGTCAACAATGAACTATAATTCGAAACGGATGGAGTATTAGGTAATGATTTATATATACAATAACATGAAATAGTGTCGTCCATTGTTACGTACGATGGCCGGTGAGGCTTGGCTAATTGTGAACAGCCGGTTGTACCGCTGCTCCTGTTGCTGGATACCACTGCATGCGCCTCTTCGCCGAAAGCAACGCAACGAAACGAAGTGATCTCCTGCTTGATGACAAAGCGATCGATGGCAGAGGAGCGCACCAGGCAGGCAAGGCAGGCAGGCCGGCCTGTTTGCAAAATCGGAAGCCAAAGACAGAAGTAGATCATGCACAAAAAAAAAAAAATTAATTGAGACATTGATTTTATGTGAAAACACTTGCAGGAAAAATCACAGATGTTGACCGGCAAAATTTTGATATATCGTGAGAGTTACAAAATGCAGGGAGATTTAAAATATGCTTATCTTTTGTGCCACATACAATAGAATTTTGTATAGAATGATGACTTAAAATTCAATAACTAAACGGTAATGCTCCTGTTCGGGCGTCCGACCCGTCGGACGCCGCGCGGCCCAGCACCGCGCAGCGCGCGTCCAGCCTCCAGCACACAGCTGTAGCGATTAGAAAAAAACATGCGTTTCATTTTTGCCCATTAAAATTTCTTATTTTTGTCTCTATTTCATCTGGAGTCCAAAATGCATAGAACAAATTTCATAATTCATCTAAAATCCTAATTAACTCATTTTAAATATTTTTTATTTTTTAATTATTTTTCATTTGCCAAATTGTTTCAACAGTATATACAGATTAATTGTTTCAAATAGGCTAAACTAGTTGTTTCAGCAGGCTAGACATATTGTTCCAACAGAATAAACTAATTGTTACACTTAGATAGACATATTGTTCTAGTATGCTAAACTAATTGTTCTAGCAGGCCAAAAATATTGTTCCAGTAGTGTTGGTGATTGATAAGTGGCCCATCCCAAGACGGGCCTTGGGCCGGTTCCGTACCGGCCCACCGCACGTACAGAAGGTCCAAAAGGCCGCCCCTGGCCGTACTAAAGGAAGCGTCTAACCCGCTAGGGTCTTCCCCGGGCTTGACCAAGTCAACCGCGCCTCCTTGGGTCCCGACCAGGAGCGTGGCGCGGCTCCCGGGCTATCCTTAGCCCAGGAGAGGGTCCCGCGGGTAGCCCGCCTATCCGTGGGCAGGTGGCGACAAATGTCATGTCCCACCGCACTTTCTCCGGCCTTGACCGGGAAGAACTGTATCTCCCCGGGAACCCGCAGCCCGGGAAGAAGCGCGCGGGCAGCCTGGCTTGTCGTTTGCCTCCTTTGGCAGGTGGCGACGATTGTTATGCTACGCGACGTCCCCAACGGGCGGCGCGAGGCTGACCCGGTCCAGTCAATGCTATATTGGGGATAAAGGAAAAGTGCTTTCTCCCTAAAGCGCGATCCTTCCCCGTGTCGGCATGTCAAGACGAACACGTGTCCAGTACTAACCTGAACAGTTTCTCCTTGCAGGCTCCAGACCAAACAGAGCCCCGGAACGAGACAAGGTGACCGCCACTAAAGCAGAGACGGACGCGGGGCCCGTCGCATCAGCTCCGGGCGACCCGGGCGACCCACCGCGCCTATAAAAGGAGGATCCTTGGACATTCGACGGGATCGGATCATCTTCACTTGAGCAACACACGCATCCGAAGCTTCCTTAGCAGTAGCCATATTGCTTAGTCGCCACACTTGTAAGCTCGGGATCGGTGCCTCCAAGCCCGGTCTCGGCACCTCTCTACTGTTTTCCACCATATAATCAACAAGGCTGGAGTAGAGCTATTACCCTGCAGTGGGGGCTCGAACCAGGGTAAATCGATTGTGTCTTCACGGTTTATATCGTTTCCTCTCTCTCTTTCTCTCTTCCTCACCGTACGAAGGATCCATACTTGGATCGCCAAATCGCACCAGGCCCTTGTCCGGGAAGACTGCGTGGCCTGAGCCCCTGTAGGCTCGGCCGCCCCCCCAGGCTGCTGAGAAGGGTGGTCGTTAGGTCTCACACCAACTATAAATTCATCTGTCGGTCCGTGGTCTCGCTGTTTTTCAGGAGCGCGTTTCCCAGACACCGACAAGTAGGCTAAACCAATTGTTTCAACAGACTAGATAGATTATTTCGATAGGCTAAACTAGTTGTTTCAGTAGGCTAATCTAATTGTTCCAACATGCCAAAAATATTGTTCCAATAGGCTAAACCAATTGTTTCAACAGACTAGATAGATTGTTTCAACAGGCTAAACTAATTGTTTCAACATGCTAGACATATTGTTCCAACAGGCTAAACTAGTTATTTCAACAGGCTATATATATATATATATTGTTCCAATAGGCTAAACCAATTGTTTTAGCTTGCTATATATATTGTTCCAATAGGATAAACAAATTGTTTCACTTGGTTGTGCGTCCACTAGGTAAAAGTAATTGTTCCAGCTTGCAGGCTAGCCATATTGTTTTAACAGGCTAAATTAATTGTTCCATTAGGATAACAAATTGTTTCAGAAACTTTTTTATATCAACATTAGTCATGTTTTGTTTGTAAAAATGCGAGGAACGCAGCGGTGCAAACGGTTCGTGCATTGGAGCAACCAGTTAAAATCTATGGCTATCGAAAGAGAAACCGAAAGGAATATTTTCGCTGACATCGGCGCTGACGTCATTGCATGCATGCAAAACAGGGTGCGCGTGTGTTCTCTCATTTTCGCGAGCGCGCCTGTTGGGCTAGGCCGGGGCAGCGTCCAACGCGCGAGCGCGCGTCGGACGTCCGTCCCCACGTCCGCGCCATAACTAAACCCATCGCACAAGATACATATCATAGGATGTTGTGGGGGGAGCCTCTCGAGATCTAGGCGAGAACTCAGGTAAAGATCTAGAATGTATGTGGGATGTATATGCGGTATGAGAGATGATCTCTATAGGGTGCAATACAAAAGTATTTATAGTATTTTACATTGTAGGATAACTACGGCTAAGTATTGACATGTACTCCAAGATGAACCCGAATCTTTCATATCTAAACGTTGTTGTTTTGAGTGCCAAGTTATTCCTTCAGATGAAGTTATATCTGCATGGAAACTAGATGCTTCCCATATAGTGTCGCGTTGTGGAACTGACTCACGGCAAACCGCCAACCGTCTACCTGGGCGCTTGGATAGGTCGAGCCTCAAACAAGGATCATTACCGGAGCTAAGATAGCCCGAGTCATCTTGACTTCCGAGCCAAGGATGGCACAGGCTAGGAAACCATAGCTCGGTTACCTGTGAGCCGGGTAACATAGGCTCCTTCCAGGCTCGGTGCCTAGGGTAAACATTCAAGCCCACAACTGCTCAGTGCAATGGCATGCTCCAATAATTTTATTGACATGTTCCAACGGTTCTTTTGTTTTTCGATGATGTTATGTTGCATGCTACATTAGCAGAATATCATGTCAAAATTAAAGCACAATAAAATATTCTACTAGTACATTTAGAGCTGGACCAAAAGATCGGGCTCGACGAGCTACTCGAGCTCGGTTCGAGTTCGGTTCGAGCTCGGATCGAGCTCGAATACTAAACGAGCCGATCTCGAGCCCGGTCCCGAGCTCGAGTCTATTCGAGCCGAGCTCGAGCTTAATCCCGAGCCTTAACCGAGCCCAACCGAGCCTGAATAATTATCATTGCATAGCATATTTCTCTCTTTAAATCTAAATTTTCAACCAATTCGAGCCGAGCTCGAGCTTGAATCGAGCCCAACCGAGCTCATATGATCTTATCGTCCCCTTAAAACAGCACAAATCCCTTCATTCAAGCTCAACCGATCCGATCTCGAGCCTAACCGAGCTTTTATCGAGCTCGATCTCGAGCCTAACCCTAAGCTCGATGTAATTCGAGCCGAGCCCGAGCCGAGCTCGAGCCTAACCGATCTTGAGCTTTGACAGCCTAAGCTCGCTCAGGATCGGCTCGAATCCACCCCTACTCCAAGGTAGAGTTTGTTAGATTTTGTGTCGAATATGTGTACAAGTAGATTACATGACTCTGTGTTGTAATAGGCAGGGTTGGTTTAGAGCATCTTCTCTGTCTCATATTCAGATCTGGCTGGGTGAATATATACTTCAGGCTCTTATGATCAGTATATATCTCGATGCGATTACCAGTTAAGTAATGCCTCCAAATCTTTAAAGCATGCATTACGGCAGTTAACTCCAAATCATGAGTGGCATAATTCAACTCATAAGGCCTTAGTTGTCGAGAGGCATATGCAACAACTCTCCCTTCTTGCATAAGCACACATCCGATTCTCAACTTCGAAGCATCACAATACACCTCAGAGTCCTTATGGATATCCGGTAAGACCAATACCGATGGCGATGTTAGCTTCTTTTTCAATAGCTCGAAGCTATCCTGGCACAGAGCTGTCCATTTGAACTTAACGTCCTTTAACAATTGGGTGAGCGATCGAGAAATCTTAGAAAATCCCTCAATAAAGCGACGATAATAACCAGCAATCCCAAGAAAACCTCTGACCTTGGTAACCGACTTCGGTGCCTTCCATTCCAGAATCTCACTAACCTTGGACGAATCAACGAAAACACCATCTTCAGAGGTGACATGGCCAAGAAATGCTACCTCTTTGACCCAAAAATCACACTTCGAATACTTAGCATACAACTGATGCTCTCTCAACTTTTCCAACACCAGTCTCAAGTGCTCGGCATGCTATTCCTCATTCTTAGAGTAAATGAGTATATCTATGAACACCACTACAAACTTGTCCAAATACTCCATTAGAACCTTGTTTATAAGCATCATGAAATGTGCCAGTGTATTAGTGAGTCTGAACGACATCACAGTATATTCATATAATCCATAACGGGTAGTGAACGCCGTCTTTGGTATATCTTTTGATCTCAACTTGATCTGATGATAACCCGATCTCAAATCAATCTTGAAAAACACCTTGGCTCCCTTCAGCTGATCGAACAAATCATCCACTTGAGGCAACGGATACTTATTCTTGATGGTCACTTCATTTAACTTCCGGTAGTCCACACACATCCTCAGAGTCTTCTCACGCTTCTTCTCCACAAACAACACAGGTGATCCCCATGGAAAAACACTTGGTCTAATGAAACCCTTAGCTTTCAAATCTTCAAGCTGCAACTTCATCTCCGCAAGCTCCTTAGGATTCATACGGTATGGCCGTTGAGAAATAGGCTCCGTACACGGATACAAGTCGATACTGAATTCAACTTCTCGATCCGGCGGTATTCCAGGCAAATCTTCAGGAAAGACATCCATGAACTCATTCACTATCGGAGTCTCCTCCAATGGCAGACGCTCTTCTCCGTCTCCTCGCATCATCTTCAAGTGATGCAACATGGCAACCGGGCTTTCTTTATGCAAAGACTCATACTTGATGGTCTCTCCCTTTAAAGTAGTAAGGGTTACTGTTCTATCAGCACAATCAATCCTACCCTTATACTTACTCAACCAACCCATTCCCAAAATCACTTGGATGCCTTTAAAATCTATCACGATCAACATAGTGGGAAACTTATAACCTCCAATGTCTAGATCCACATTCGGACATCCCACATTCGCATTCATAGCCCCTCCAGGCGATTGAATAAGCAAAGATTGCCTAAGGGGTACTACCCTCCAACCATTATCAACTACAACCTCCTTTGGAATAAACGAATGCGAAGCTCCCGAATCAAATAAAACAGAAACAGGGATTGAGTTTGCTAGGAACGTACCGAGAACTATGTCCTGAGCATTCTGAACTTCTTCAGCTGTGACGTGGTTAACACGTCCACTTCCTTGAGGTGTCTTGAATGCATCCCTCCTTGATTCTGCTGAGGTTGGCCTCTCTTGTTGAGCGGACAATCATAAGACAAATGGCCCTGCTGATGACACTTGAAATACGTAACACCAGCATTAGGAGTCTTGGTCTGATTCTGCACTTGACCTCCGACTTGTGGCGACTGGCGAACTTGCTGAGAATTGCTTCCATGTTGAGGGGTGAATGAATGCTTGAAACCAGAGTTTTGATACTGCCTCGGTTGATTCTGTGCCTGACTAAAACTCTGAACTTGATGGGTACGGGGCCTCGAATTGCTGCTTGACTGCTGAGAAGTGAACTTCCTCTTCTCCTCATCACTGTGCTTACGCTGGGCTCCCTCCAGAATACGAGCCCTCTCAGTCACGTCATCAAATGTCTCACAACGGAGCGGCTTCAGCTGAACTCCATACCAAGTGTCCAGCCCTTCAATGAACCTCCAGACCTTAGCCTTTTCAGTAGCAACTAGATCTGGCGCATATCGAGATAACTCGATGAACTTATTGATGTATTGATCAATGGACCTGTCATTCTGGCGCAGTCCCTTGAACTCGCGCTTCTTCTCTTCTCGGATACTCATTGGAACATGATGGTTCTTGAAAACTTCCACAAAATCATCCCATCCCATGTCCACATAGTCCGGATTGGTAGTGCAGTAATTCCCCCACCAATGAGCAGCATTCCCTTTCAGCATATGAGTAGCGTACTGCACGCTCTCATAGTCGTCACAATTGGCCAAATAGAGCTTATTCTCTACATTCTTGACCCAGTCTTCAGCTTCAATTGGGTCTCCACGGCTAGAAAACTCCGGTGGCCGAGTCCCCATGAACTCCCTGAACTTTGATTGCGGTAACCCAGGGACTGGCATCGGCTGCGGTGGCGGCTGATTCAGACGATCCACGATCAAATGCAAAGCTCGGAGAATCAATGCATCATGGGCTGGTCCTGCCGGCGGCGGAGGTGGTGGTGGCGGCGGCTGCTGATGCTGAGGCTGAGGCGACGGTTGCGGATCTTGAGCAGCGACATTGACTGGTCCAGCTTGATTGCCAGCTGCTTGGTTGACTTGCCCCTAGTCATTGGCTTGACCACCCTGAGCTGCGACATTCTCCTGATTGGCCTGTTGATCCAGCTCTTCTTGAAGATTGATGGGTATAGGATGAATTCCACGTCCACGGCCTCTACCCCTTCCATGACCTCTTCCTCTACCACGGGCTTCACTTCCATGACCTCTAGCCATCTGCCGAGACAGAAAGAATAGAAGAGAAGACTAAACAGTAAGCGGCATCCTCTAGATATAATAATTTTATAAACGCTTTTATCACTCCATTCAAAGATCCAAATAAAATGGCAACACACCACATGCTAAAGAAAGCATGAACCAAATAAATCCAACTCAAGCATAGGTTACAGTCATAGACAATAAATTAGTTGCATTATAATATTGCCTTATTCTAGGCTAACATAGTCTTCTTACATATGAAGTATTGAGTTGCAATTATTCAATTGAATGATGGAAAAATTTTGCAATTAAAAGAAATCTTCCATCCACATCGTCTTCTTTCCTTTGGTGTCGATGCAAATATTAAACAAGGCACAACACCACATATTAAACTAACTTTAAACTTTAATTATACTTTTAATATCCCAATCATAACGAATAGCCATATCACACAAGGGAAAACCAAAACTTGATATGGTCTACTCCACACACAACTTTTAAAATATACGAACGCTAAGTCTTTATGACTTTAACTAACACATTCCCTAATCTTGGCAACGATAAAACGAAGCGATCTTCTAAACCGATGAAGATGCGTCCTCCACCTCGAACGGCTCTTCCTCTTCGTCGTCTTCATCCTCCTCCTTCTCCTCCTCGGGGTCCTTGATCTTGACGAATTTCACCTCTTCTCTTGCCTTCCTTCGATCTCCCTTGAGAGTTGAGGCATGCTCCCATTCCAGCTTTGCCCTCTTGGCCTTGTGCTTTACTTGCTCCCTTATCAGCTCATCACCATCTTCTTCTATCTCCTTTTTCATAGCGTCGAGGCGAGCTACCTCTTTGTTGAATTTTTCCTTCATGAGCTCCTCCCTCTTGTCCAGGTCCTTCTTCTTCCTTTTATAGAGGAGCTTGGCTTGACGCGCCTCTTGAATTTCCTTGATCCGGTCATTACGCTCGGCATCCTTCAAGCTCGCAATCTCCAACTTGAGCTCCTCGATCTTCTCTTGAGCTTCCCCCTAGCTGATCTTCAACTTCAGCCACCTTTTCTTCATAGAACTGCTCATTAAAGCGAGTCTCATCATACACGTCCTCCAACGCCTCCAGATAAGTGATGGCGGTGTGGATGGTGGAATTGGTCTCGTACTCCAATGCCCTTGTAATCAGCGGCCCATTGCGGGGGCAATTGTTCTTGCAGTGTCGCGGGACGTAGCAGCATGGGCTCCACGTCAACTCAATTTGATGCACATGAGCAAAGTGCATCAAAGCTTTTCTTGCCACCAGTTGAATGGCACGACTGTCAAACTCGGCAGCCTCCTCAAAAGTAGACATCCTTGGCGTTCCTTCCTATCCACATAGTGGATTGCCAGCTTGACATGATGTTGATTCATCCTATTGAGGAAAATCGGGGTTATGGTGTATTCGGGCCTCCTTTTGTAGCCCATGTCCCTTAGCAATCCCCACAACAGCATAGGGAAGCCCGGACGCTTCTCATTAGGGTGAGATGCCGACATCTAGAATTTAAAAAGGCTAAACAGGTTAGGCCAGCAATTTATCAAAGAAGCTAAGGTCAATAAGGAATTTAATATTAAAATATGGCATGGTTAAAATTTTTAAAACCTACCAGCAGACTAGCTACGCTTCCTAGGGTTAGACTGGCTCTGATACCAACTTTTGTCGCAACAGCTTCACCGGGATCCACTCATAATCCATTGCTAGTCTCAGAGATCAATGCTAGCAACTCATGAGCGACAATTGTCGAGCATCACAACACAATCACAATTAACTAAGAAATTAACATAATAATGCAAAAGTAATTGTAGCACAACCACTTATTACAATACTTTGAATAAAACCATATAGTATAGTTCAGAGTTGCGGAAATTCAAATGATATGCAACGGAATAAAGATATGACGATGCTCTCTAATCCAACCCTTCGAACGACAGCTAGTCTTGATCAAAATCCGGTATAGAATCCTCCTGATCTTGTAGGAAGACCGGACCTGATTCTTCTCCTGAATACAAATATATCCATGGTATGTATAGTGAGTACATGGCTACCCAGCAAGAATCCTTAAAGTGATGCAAGGATAATAACAAGGACAGGAATGGCTAATTGGCATAAACACCTATTCTAGTCAAATTAATTAAAGTGTTGTAAAAACATTTGTTGAACAAGTAATAAAGATGAATAGATTCCCAAAGTAAACACACAGAGCTCGGCTTCTCAAGCCCCTCTACAAAACTACACAAGCCTCGAACAACACCAACCCATCAGGTTTAGTTATTAACACATGAGACTACCATGTATGACCTTCCTCCCCTCCCATGACCGTGGGAACAGCTATCATGATAGTTTTAACCTCTGCAGAGTGTAGCACACTTTACCCATTAGCCTAGTGATACTTTTGCGTCTTAGCTCTTTCTTTGGAGCCCAGACCAAGTAACGATACAAGGCGATTCATTAGTTTCTTCTATTAACACCGATACCCTCTCTGAGGTTTCGACATCTCGGGCCCTCCTCTTGAGCCCACAGACCGCAGCCCGATCTTTTCCAGGTAAAGTGTGTTAACAGTTTTTCCTAACTACTAAGCCAGGACTAGCACATGTTGGCCGACATGCTAGAGCTAGCACTTATGGTTGCGCTTGTATGGTTTGGCCGGATAAGCACACGTCAAGGTGACTACCTCCACCACAATCCTCAGTCCACAAAACCACCCGACTTGCCACCTTTAGTCAACACACGCCACGCAAGTTTTAGTTGATTAGCTTATTTAAGTAACTCAACACCTCCAATCATACCAAGTCACAAGATAATTAAATGATGAATAACCTAACAACTACCAACCCACGAGCACTAGCATCTATGCACAAGGATAGGCCAGGAAAATAACTAAAGCAGCAATAAATGGCTAAATTCATAGGGTAGATGACTCAGTGTGAATAATTATGTTTCTAACCCTTCCCATCATTTCATGCATAAGAAAAGTAAATAAAACAGTTTAACGGGTGAGTTTTATAAAATAGGAGAGCAAGATGCAATCTATCTTGGCTTGGTAGAACTCCGGCTCTTGCGGTCCTTCTTCGGGAAACTCCTGGAAAAACGCCGAACAGCGGGAGCACGGACGATCTACACGTTGATGCAAATGCATAAGAACAGAAAAATTACTAACAGAACATACACCTCGACTTCATTTGGCTTGCATTAAAATATCATATTTAAAGTGGTAGCTTTTAATTTCAATTTAACTTGAAAAGAGGAAGGCCTAAAAAACGTCTGGCGAACCCGTTTTTTAATTGGTGTAAACCTAGACAAAGGCCAAACTGACTAGCAGTGCACAGTAGTAAGAAAGTACTCCGTAGATGATTGTTTAAGCCCGTCCAAGAATATTTTGGTTCTCTCATTTTGCATAATTCAACTACTAGGTGATTGCTCTCCGTAAGCAAGATGAATATGTCGCGGGCAGGCGATGATCGCTCTTTTAAGCTGGAACAAATGAAAAATTTAATCTTTAAAGTTTGTGATTCCTTGACAAAGGTTTTGAAAAGTCTACAAAATATATAAAAATATTTTAGGAACTCTGAATAAAACCAATCAAACCCTCACAAAATTAACTATAAGAGACTACATTGTTTCACTTGTAAAAAAGGACAAATTTTTAGCCGTATCTTTTAATTTTAATTTAAACTGAAAAGAACAAGGCCGCATGTGTCAGACTTTTTTTTTTGAAGAAAGGCAGGAGAACCGCCGTTCATTAATCAGAAGAAGGCTTACAAAAATGTGGTGGGGAAGTATTTATAGGGCCCCCTCCCCCAAGGGGCACTAGAAACGAAAAACTAAATTACAAAGCGCGCTCCTGCAGCCATCCAAAGCCGCAGCTCATCGGTTAGGTACGTGAGAAAAGAAGCTGGAGGACGGGCGGAGTCACGAAATAAACGGTTGTTCCGCTTGAGCCAAATATGCCACAGAACTGCGACGACGATGGATGTGGCCGGCTTGGGGATAGCTTCCTTGGCGACGTCAGTCTCCGACCAAACTGGGAGGCAAGAGCTAGCACGCCAGCGCTACGGCTCCAGAGCCGAGAGAGGTAGGGTGGACACCAGGCCCTCCCAGACGGCGGAGTCGTAGGTGCATTGCAGAAACAGATGCTCAGCTGTCTCCAGGTTCCTGTGACAAAGAGGACAGAAGTAGTTGTTGGGGAGCTGCCGCCGCTGCAGTGCGTCCGCCGTCCAAATTCTCCTGCGTAGGAGTAACCAAACAAAAAATTTGCATTTGGAGGGATCCCAAATGCTCCAGACCCTGTGGAGCGAAGGGGTGTGGCACCGCCCTAAGAACTGCAGATTGTAGGCGGACTTCATCGAAAAGCTTCCGTCGTTGGAGAAATGCCAGGTGATTAAGTCTGGCTCCTGGGGAGAGAGCTCGATCGGGCGAAGCTTCTGTAGAAGACGGATGAGGTTGGGCACCATGGTTGGAGACATGGTGCCCCGCAGGTCAGAAAGCCAGTTGTTGTTATGTAGGGCGTCCCGCACCCGCCTGCTCTTGCCGGCAGAGGCCTCAAAAATGTCGGGTGCTAGCTCTTTGGGTGAAGATTCGTCAAGCCAGCGATCTTCCCAAAAGGAAACGGAGGTGCCCTGGCGCAGCTCCATCGAGCAGGCCGCGTTAAGGAGCGCGACATCCTGCGCAGGTGGAGGAGGCAACAGGGTGGCCCAAAAGGCCTGGAGGGGGAAGTTTTGCTGAGCCAGAGCCAGCGAAGACGAAGGGCCATCCGAAATCAAACGAGGTCGAGAACTCCTAGCCCTCCAACTTGCGAGGGGTAGCAGACTGTGTCCCAGTTGACCCTGGGCGAGTTGGCGAGGGTGGAAGAGCCACTCCACAACCAGGCTCTACGCAGCTAGTCCATCTTCCTCAAAACTGATTTGGGCGGGTTAATAACGGAGAGGATGTAGGTTGGCAAGGCCGTGAGGACAGCTTTGAGGAGCGTGAGATGTCCTCCCCTAGACACAAGCGGCCCTCGCCAGTAAGCGAGTCTGCTTCCGATTTTGTCAATGAGCGGTTGGAAGTGGACATGACGAAGCTTTCTGATTGAGAGGGGGATACTGAGGTATTTGATTGGAAAGGTGGCTTGGCTGGCCGGCAGGTCCTGGAGAATGCTTTCCAGGTCTAGGTTGCCACACCTGATCGGCACTACCTGGGATTTGGAGAAGTTGGTGCGGAGACCCGAGATGCGGCCAATTTCACGGAGAATGAGGGAGAGGCCGGATAAGTACGCTTGAGTGGGGCTTGCGAAAATGGCTACGTCATCGGCGAACAGGGATATCCGACAACTCTCAGGCAGCCCTCTGATTGGGTGGAGGACTCTGTGCCGGGAGGCTTGCTTGATAAGGGCCACCAGTGATTCGATGGTGAGGTCAAAGAGCATAGGGGAGAGGGAGTCCCCCTAGCGTAGGCCCTTGCAATGGTGAATGGTTTTTGTTGGTTGACCATTGAGCAACACTCTCGAGGAGGAGGTGGCGAGTGAGAGGGAGATCCAGTCGCGCCACCGTGGGCCGAATCCACAAGCACGGAGGTTGTCGAGAAGGTAAGGCCAAGACACCGAGTCGAAGGCTTTAGCCAAGTCGAGCTTGATGAAGAGGGCCGGGGTGCCAGTCTGGTGGAGCGCTTTGGCACAATTTTGGACGAGGAGGAAATTGTCTTGGATGTGTCTTTTTTTGATGAAAGCGCTCTAGCAAGGCGAGATTAGCTCATCCATGAAGGGGGCCAGTTCGAGGGAGAGGATTTTGGTGAAAAGCTTTCCCAGGCTATGGATGAGGCTGATGAGGCGGAAGTCAGAGGCGGAGGATGGGTTTTCTTTTTTGGGTATGGGGGCAATGTGGGCGCAGTTTAGGGAGTCAAAACAGGGAGCGTCGAGGTTAAAGAGGCATTGCACTGCTTCAAATAGATCAGCGGAGATGGTCTGCCAGCACGCCTTGTAGAAGTCCCAAGAGAAACCATCAGGGCCGGGAGCTTTCTCCGACGGTAGGGAGGAAATGACCCCTTTTAGCTCGTCAAGAGAGAGAGGTTCGTCTAGGGAGGAGAGGTCCGGAGAGGCTAGCCCCAATAGGTCCCAATTGAAGGAACAGGATAGGCCTAGTGGGGAAGAACCGGCGTCCACGCCGAAGACAGAGTTGAAGTGGTGAAAAAAGATGTCGGCCTTTTCCTGGAACTCGGTGTGGATGCCCGCGGGGCTCTCAAGGGAATGAATTTGGTTTTTGCGGCGCCGGCCATTTGCCCGCAGGTGGAAGTAACGAGTGTTGGCGTCCCCCAACTTGAGCCAATTGAGGCGGGAACGCTGCTTCCACATCATTTTGACAATAACACTTAGCCCTAGGATTCGGGTTTTAAGGGAGCGCTTGAGCTGGAACTCAACCGAGGAGAGGATTCTGGATTCCATTGCCACATCGAAGAGGCGAACGACCTCAGAAACGACCGCGAGTTGAGTTTTGGAGTCACCAATTTGGCTCTTGCTCCAAGTCCGCAGGGCGGAGGCAGTGCGAGAGAGCTTAACTTTGAATCTCAAGAGTGGGTGGACCGGAGGCGGGGTGGGAGTGGCGTTATCGTCCCAAGCTTGTTGGACCACCTCAGCGAATCTAGGCATCTTGGTCCAGAAGGATTCGAAGCGAAAACGCCTGCGAGGGCGATGCAGGCCTTCAGCAGTCAGCAGAAGAGGGCAGTGGTCGGAGACCGTGGAAGAGAGCGGGAGCAGCGAGCAGGAGGGGAACAAGGCTTCCCAGTCAGGATCGCTGAAGGCCCAGTCCAACCTAACTAGTGTGAGCGTCGCTTGTTCGTTGCTCCAGGTGAAGCGGCGCCCAGAGAGGTGGATTTCTTTGAGTTTTGAGTTGTCTAGGGCAAAACAAAAGCGGCTCATGAGGCGGCGATTCAGGTTCAGGTTGTTCTTGTCGGCCGCCTTGTAAATCAGGTTGAAATCCCCAAGGATGAGCCAAGGGGAGGTGACTGAAGAGCGGATGGAGGCGAGCTCGGTGAGAAACCCTTCTTTGGCGGTATCATCCACAGGTCCATTGACTATGGTTAGGACCCAGCTCGCCTGGCCATTCGGGTGGTTAACCTTGGTAGTAATGGAGTGTTGGAGAATGCGGGCGTCTGCGAGTTGGAGGGCGGAGTCATCCCAGTAGAGTACCACGCCCCCGCGGGAACCGAAGGAAGGCAGCTGGAGGCATTCTCAAAGACGATGACCGCAGACTTCTATCAAGGTCTGGTGGCATGGGTTGGAGAGCTTGGATTCTTGCATAGCAAGGATAGTAGGGGAGTGGGTGCGGACGAGGGCGGCGACCGAGTCACGCTTGGCTGTGGAGTTTAGCCCGCGGACATTCCAGCAAAGCAACTTCATTGTGGGAAACTGAGATGCATGCTAACACGAAAGGCGGTCTGCAGAGGGCGGGGCTAAGCGGTAGCCACGCACTCCTCACCAGCGTCCTGGGTGCTGGCCGCGAGGTCCAGAGTAGGGGGGTCGAGGCCACAGAGGTCCGCCACTGTCGCGAGGGCGCTGTCATCGAGGGTACCAGTGGTGAAGAGATCCTGGAGCGGCGAGGCGAGGTCCTCCACGAAGGGAACATGAGGAAGGCCTAGCTTGCGAGCTAGGAGAGCCTGGGACGGAGGAGGAGCCGCCGGAGGCGTAGGTGACCCTCCTTGAAGCAAGGCGTGTGCTACGGCGGACGGAGATCTCACACCCGGGCTTAGAGCGCCTCGGTGGGACTGCAGCAACGAGAGGTGTGGCCGTCGGGAACGTAACTCTGGAGAGCAGAAGCTGGGCCCTGGTGGTTGTCGGCAGCGCGGCCTCAATGGTCATGGGGTCGAGCGCCATGCCAGTGGGCGGGGTGGTGGAATGCTGAGGTGGGCTGGAGCAAAGAGGGTCCAGCAAGTGGGGATAGGCTGGAGGGGCCACAAGGCCCAAAGCAAGGGTTTGGGCCAACGGCAGAGAGCTAGTGGGTGAGAGGGCTGCGGCCCCGGTAGAGGAATGGGCCAGAAGCGGCGAAGGCTCGCGCGCGGGCGAAACTGGCCCAAGGCCTAGCAAAAGGCCTGCACGAGGCGAGGCGAGGCTGCAAGGGTGCGGCGCGAGGCGGCCTAGCGGCAGTGGGCGCGCGGCCAGTGGTGCGAGGGGGCGCTGCGGCCCGTCTGGAGGCGAGGGTGACAGGGAGGTTGGCGCGGCTAAGCTGGCGGCCACGTCGGCAGGGGGGCCAGGGCACCACGGGAGCTAGGGAGACGTTGGAGGCAGTCAACGCCGCTCTGCCCGAGAGCACGAGTGGGGCAGGCGAGGCGTGGCCGGAGCCCAAGCCTGCTCCCTGGCAGAGGTGTGGGGAGGTCACGGGAGTGCCTCGGGAGACGACCCCCGGGGCGGCGACGGCGGGGGCGAGACCGCCGCAGTCCTCGCCGGCGCCCGCGAGAGAACGGTGTGGCGCGAGGGGTGAAGCAGGGGCGAATGCCTCCGCAACGGCGAGGAGCTGGCGCGGCGAGGCAACACCGCCGCCTGCAGAGGAGCTGGCGAAGAAGCCGGCGGCGGCAACCGAAGAGGCCCACGGCCGGGGCGAGCGGGACCGGGAGCGAGATCCGCACCCACGGTGCGGGCGGGCACGGTGACGAGGGGGAGAGCGGCTGCGGGCACGACGGCTTCCGGCCGCGGCGTGCCGCGGCACGGCAGGGGTGCCCACCGGCTCCTTGCCGGGGCGGTGGCGGGGTGCAGTGGCGTGGTCGGAGCCGGCGCTGCCTTCGCTGTCGTCATCATCTGGGCGGCGCTGCGGGACGAAGAGGGCGCGGCAGGCGAACGGCTGAGCACCGGACGGAGGCAGTGGGACTGAGTCCGGCTGCCCGAGCGCCATGGGTAGGGCGGGTGGACAAACGGCGCGCCGCCGCCCACGCGGGAGGAGACGGACACTCGCTCGGGCACGGGTTTGGCGCTCCGGCAAGCCGAGCGGGGCCGCGGGCGGCGCCCCGATTGGGCTCCATGATCGGCAACGGCTCCACCAGCTCGAGGTCGGCCTCTAGGGGGATGCAGGCGGGATCATGAGTCCACACCCACACCCTGAAGCAGGTGGTGTGTTGGCGAAGGCGAGTCTCCGGCTCGACGACGTCGACGCAGCCCACGCCGGAGAAGACGCGGTCCACGACGTCCGTCGACCATGCCGGCAACTGGAGGCCCTCGATGTACAACAGCGCGCGGAAGCGGGCGGCACCGGGTGCGCCGCCGGCGTGGACATCCTCCGGGAAGAACTCGAGACGGAAGTCTCGGCCATGGGCATGGAACGAGCGCTGAGCGGCATGGCGAGCTTGCTCAGGGCGCGTGAAACGGGCAAGAAGGCTAAGGTGTGAGATGTGGGTGACAATGATATCGGAGAGGGGGATGCTGGTGTAGACTGTGATGAGGGAGGCGGCGAGCCCGGTCTCGAGGTGAGGCCTGCCGGAGACGGACACGAGGACGGCGGTGCGCCGGAGCCGGTTGGCGTCCGCGTGCATGGCGTCGGAGACCTCCACAGCCACGCGCACGGACGGAGGCCGCAGAGCGGCAAGGGCGGAGCGCTGGCTGCGCGGGGCCAAGGCGGGCGGCGGCACACGAAGCAACAGATGGGATCTCGGCAGGCGGTGGCGCGGTGGTCTGGAGCAAAGCATCGAGCACAACCCTTCTTAATGCCGCGGCCGGCGACGCCATTTGATGCAGGGCGCGCCCGGTGGGATATCTCCGGCAAGGCGCGTGGACGGCGGCAGCGCCTCGGAGCGACAAGTTGCCAAGAAGTGGAAGAGCACGCGGGCACAACGACAGAGCACAGAGTCCGCGGCTGCGCTGGGAGGTGGGCGTTGGTGGTTGGCTGGAGCGGAGTAATGGCGTTGGGAGCATTCACGACGTCCGCGTAGGAGGGGCGCAGGCCAAAGGTTGGTGGGGCAGTAAAGGCGGTGGGGGACGAGGTGGGAAGCCAGCGGCTCCAGGAAGAGGGGCAGGCCATGGCTCCTGAATCTGGATCTGAGAGCACTTGAAACGGCGGCTCCGTCGGCGGCGGATCGGCGGCCGGCGGCGTGCAGCGGTGGCTGCCGCCGGCGAAGTGCCGGCCGGCAGGGCGGTGGCTGCCGCCGGCGAAGTGCCGGACGGTAGGGCTGGAAGCGAGCCCACGGGAGCTCACGTGGAGTCGAGGTAACCGTCCAGCTCCCATGTGTCAGACTGGGTCTGAGCTTTCATTTCCAACATGTAAATCTCGGTTTTGCCCAAAGATGAGCTCATGGAATAACATGTAGTGACCCATCAAACCCGTGTGTGTACAGCAACTGTTAGACAACCACGCTACCGGGTATAGTCCGAGGTTGCCTAGCAGTGCGTAGATCGTAGACGACGAAGAACAATCACAGAGAAACACATAGATGTAGGAGAGGAAGTATTCTTTATTGCCTTTCTCTTGGGTACATAATAGATTGAAACCTCTCCTATTTATGCTTGGGTGCTAGGGTTTCGGCTGGTCCAAACAAGTGGGACCCACCCCTAAGCCGTGCCGGGCCCAAGGCCGGCCCGTGCCGGGCGTGGTTCCTCAACACTCCCCCTTGGACCTTGCCGCGTGATGCATATGCCCCAAAAACTCCACAAAAACCCAGTGGAAAAAATGTTGGAGAAAGAGTACATAGCATACGCTTGCTGTGCGCACGGATTTGCCTCGTTAAAAACCTCACGTGAGAAACTTCACTGAAAACTCACTTAAGGAAAAAAGAATACAGATCCACCCAACGTTTCTTCATATTCATACATTCATTCATTCAAGTTGGGTATTCGAACTTCGTGTTCAAGATTTCAATTCATAATATGTGAAGTTTCTCCCCATAAATTCTACACTTCTTTAAGCATTCTCATTCCAATTCCTTTCACACATCTTTCAAAGGTAGATGCAGAGAGTGACTTAGTAAATAAGTCTGCTACATTCTCGCATGACTTAGTGTGCTGAATATTGATTTCATTCATCTTATGCATTTCATGAGCATAAAAATACTTGGGGTTTATGTGAACAATCACAGAGGAACACAGAGATGTAGGAGAGGAAGTATTCTTTATTGCCTTTCTCTTGGGTACATAATAGATTGAAACCTCTCCTATTTATGCTTGGGTGCTAGGGTTTCGGCTGGTCCAAACAAGTGGGACCCACCCCTAAGCCGTGCCGGGCCCAAGGCCGGCCCGTGCCGGGTGTGGTTCCTCAACAGCAACAACCTAGTGTGCTTGTAGCAGTGGCCCAACGCATGGTTTATGCCGAGCTTTGAGATTTTAGGCTCCGTTACTCTCAACTTATTTTATCTGATTTATCAACTTATTTGACTTATCAACTAACTTCAATAGCTTTCAACGTAGACTCGAGTCCAATCCACTTCTTTGACATCTGTTTTAAAGATTTTATGAGGAGTCTTTGATATATAAAAAATCAAATTGAAAAAACTAAATTATTTTTAGTCTAAACAAAATAAGTAAATAGATAGATAATTCAAATAATTTTCGGCTTAAGACTTGAGTCTAGCAATAATTTAGTCATGTTAGACTATACTATAGTCAGGCTTACCTTTATAAGGAAAAGGTTCATTTTAACTAAAAACACTATTGCTAAAGTTTGATTTTGCCTCATCAATTTCAAAACCAGGTAAGCAACCTCTCCGATCTATCAATACTATTTAAAATACCCCTCTCACTAGAATCCACCCCGTTTTGGATGACATGGCGTCCTAGTCAGCATGGTTTTCATAAAAATAAATTTAAAAAATATAGAAAATCATACGAAACATTAAAAAAAATAAAATAAAAGTATATACAAAATTATAAAATATATTTACTAAATAAATAGAGTATTTAGAAAAAATCTATTTGGCTTCTAGAAAAAATGAAGAAATTAATTTATCTTTTGGAATGATGGATAAACTAATAAAAATTTGAGAATGTTATTTTGACCTTTGAATTCAAATTTTAAAAATTATAATTAAAAGATTAAACTAACTTTGAGTTGAATTTATAAAATTAGACTGAAAGGTGAAACTAACATTCTTCTATTATTCTTAGTTTTCTTCAATTTTCCCACAATCGAAACTATTTTTTTTCCTAAGTTCTTGATTATTTAATCAATAGAAGACCTTATAAAATAAATATAGTTTTTGGCATATAAGTTACAACACAAGTATAATGTTTTTATTGCATATTTTGATTGTAAACATTTTTTAGATTTTATGAGTATTTTTATTTTATTTTCTAATCTCTGTATGATTTTCTATATTTTTTTCAGAATTTATTGCAATGAAAACCATGCTAGGTAGGATGCCAAATCATAAAAAAACAAGGTGATTCGGGTGAAGGGGGTCATCTGAATGGTATTGATAATTCAGGGAGGTTGGTTACCATATTTTATAGTTGTTGGGTAAAACTAAACTTTGATAATCGTTGAGGGAGACGAAATGGACTTTCTCCCCTCACACTCACAGACTTTCTCAAGCCTAACAAGAAACCCAGCCTGGTAATTGTGGCGACCCGCATACTTATCTCAAGCTAATAACAAGGCAAGGGTATATTAACTTGGGATAAATATGTTGATCTAGATGTATTAGTCCAAAAATCACCCAAGGAGGATGACACTTGGATTATACATCTAAACAGAGTGTTACAGCAGAACAATAATTAGAGACTGAAATTTAACTTATTAAATCAAGCAACTATGCAGTAGTTTTGTACAAAGTTAACAGTAGTACAAAAGTACAATCCAACAGTAGTCTAATTAATACGAAGCCAAAACTGTAGAGCAGAAAGAAAAGCTACTAGATAGCCAAACTACTCCATGGTCCTAATATTTTGGCATCGGCTACAGATAGGCAAACTACTCGCTACCCTCTTATACAAGGTAGCCTTCTGGGTCCTCCTAGAAACTCTGTCCTACTGGTAGCAAAGAGCTCAACATGAACCTCTTCATAGCTAGGATCTAACAAGGGAATAAATAAAGAGTGAATACAAAGTATTCAGCAAGCATAATAGAAAAAATGCAAAATGCAACCATCCACATCTCATCTGATCTGCACCAATTGCCCATGTACACCATTCAAAACAATTTACTTTAAAAGTTGGTTGCTTTTAGGTTTTTAAACATCTACTATCACTCGTGTATGAGTTGGACTTAGCCACCGTAGTCCCTATTCCTAGAGACTGCATGAATTCATGATTTATTTAAACTTGAGCAAGTGTGTATCACTGTACCCATAGCTGCCCCAATATAACTTCGAACTCAGAGTGTTTACATTTAATCGGTGTGTACATCTCCAACCCAGTGAGTAAATAGCTATGGCAGTCTAACTATCCATTAGTTAATAACTACTGTTGATGCCCCTGCCTTTGGCAGCAAACATAGAAAACATATGCAGTGAGTAAATAGCTATGGCGGTCTAACCATCCACTAGCTATTTACTACTGTCTATGCCCCCGTCCTTGGCAGCGAACATACGCAGCAGCATAATATATCGCTCTGTTGGTCATCAAAAGATGCCTTCGCAAGGGACGCACTTCCCACCTAGTTATCTAAATATGCAATGGGAGAATGTACACCCTTTTAAAGCAACCTTCTCTGATTGTGACACAAAACTATGGTCGATACGGAATTATACGGCTCAATGCCAAGTGATAGATTTTTATTTACCCTTAAGGTATATCCTATGCATGGCTGCACCATACATACTATTAACCCTCTCTGATCGATGGTAGAGGATCCGGATCGAGCGCGTGGTGGCCTCGAGAGGGGTGGGGGGTGGGGGTGAAGAGGACACTAAAAAATTTTTACCCCTATTTTTATGGATTTTCTTTGCAATTTAGTCAAGTTAAGGAATAAGCCTAAGGAAAACTACTAGACTAAATTGACGATCTAGACTACTCGAGTGCGCGGAAACAAAGGTCTAATCTAGCAATGTAGAAGACAATAGCCGAAGCAAATATGCGGAAGATAAATATGGAAATCGAAAAGAGGGGCTCACCGATTTTTTAACGAGGTTCGGCGCAAAGCACCTACTCCTCGATGCGGAATCTCTCAAAGAGAGACCAGGACCCTCTCGTCCCGTGCCCGCAATCCACTCGGTAGGCTTTTAGGGCGATGGCCCAAGGCTCGCCTCTGACACGTACACCGAGGCCGGGTTCCACCACAAGTTGGTGGCTTTCCCGACACCCCGGCACCACGTAGTGACGCCGACCTCCGCAGAAGAGGTATTTGGTACAAGCGACGCCGACGGAGTCTTCAACTTGACGCGGAGTTGACGGAGACTTAGTCGCTTGGCACGTCCCGGCAACTTGACGATGTCCGCTCGCCCGGAGTTGTAGACGACACGGCTTCCCTCGGTCTTCGAGCCCGACGAAGAGGAAGCACCCGGTTCCCGCACCAGGTGACCTAGCCCTAGGCTAGGGTTTCGTCGGTGAAGATGTTCGTGTGGTGAAGTGGTACGGCACGACGGCTTGGACGATGAAGCTCGGGGAAGGCACGACGAAGACTCAATCCCGTCGGGAAGGACCCAAAGAGCACTCGAACTCGAACACCCGGGAGACCCCCAAAAACTCAGCACCCCGTGGAAAGAACCAAGCCAAAACCATGGGAGAACGGAGGGGACACCATCCTTACCTTCCTTCCTCTCTCTCCCTCTCCTCTCCTCTCTCTCACCTAAACCCTAGGGGAGATGGCCATGGGAGAGGTGAACCCCATGAGGAGAAGCTCTCAAGAACACCAAGGCAAAGAGGAAACTAAATGAAGAGCTCTCACCTTCTCCCCTTTAGCCACGACCTCTATTTATTGCCTCAAGCCCGAGCTAGGACACGTGGCGTGAATCGGAGCAAACAGACTCGAAATAACGGTTCGGATCGACAGATCTGGGAATTCAACGGACGTGTCCGGTCGCTGCGTTGCCTCCTCACCGGACACGTCCGAAGAGCCTGCGGACGCGTCCGGTCGCTCGACCGTACGCAGTCCGTACGCTGGCGACCTTGCGCACATGCTGTTCTGGAATTGGCCTCACCGGACCGTCCGGTTGCCCATTGGACGCGTCCGGTGGCCGGTTCTCGCTCCGGCCCGGTTGCACCGTTTCTGGAGAAGCTCTCACTGGACCATCCGGTCCCCACCGAACGCGTCCCGTGGGCAGCTGCTGGCTTCCAGCAGTGCCCACTGCCTTCTGTATCTCTCTCGACCACCTCGGATGCGCGAATATGCTTCGGTTAGGCTTTTTGTCGGCTCTTGGACAAGGATAAGCTCGGGCTTTGGATTGGATGGACTTGGATGGCTTTGGGCGGGAATTTTTCGCGCCTAGATATGTCGATTGACTTGGTGGCTACGAAAAGCAAACCCGGACACGACAAAGCCCCTCTGATGCTTCCGGACCCACCCGGTGGCATCCACTCCAAGCCAACTACCCCTCGGACACCTGGCACTCTCTCGGATGCTCTCGATTATTCTAGACTCACCTAGACTTTGAACCGGAGATGACACGAGTGCTCAATGGGACCGACCTGCCAGAGATGAGACTCGCACCTGATGTGCTCGAGCCTCAGACACGCACGCAACCAAAAGACATAAAGAGAATGTGCTAAGCAAAATAATGTCCTTAGTTGACGTGGCACCTAATTGCCAAAACCCTATGGACCTAGGGGTCCTATGAACTTACAATCTCCCCCCTTTTGGCAATTTGGTGACAAGACCCTGCAAAAGCAATATCAAGAGTACAAGAGCACAAGAGCATATATCTCATGGCATTGGGGTTAGTTGCAATAGCCAATGTCCATATCCAAGTATTGAGCATGATTTGAGCATAAGCAAAGCCATTGACATCTAAGCACATCACAAGCAAGCACAACCATCCTAAGCACATGCTAGTTGTTTTTGGTGAGCAAAAGGAGCATGAACATGATCCGATGTGTGAGCAAGATACAACCCAAAGATGGGACCAAGCAATAGCAAGATACAACCCTCAAAAGGGACTGTTTAGTGGCATTCGCGGGTAATTTGAGCCGAAACGCGGGTGTAGTTTGGATGTCCAGAAAATAGAAGGAATCACGAACGGGTGAGCCTGGTGCTGGGCATCTGTGGATCTGCAGCAGATGTAATGATAGTACGTGTAGCAGTGACACAGAAGTTGAGGGAGAAGATACCATCAATCTTGGCTGTTCAGATGACGGACTAAACAATGGGCTCCATTAGAGCAAATCCAGTGGTTCCCCTAACTACTGTAACAGGTATGACGGAGCTGCTGTAAGAAATGAATTTTTTAGAGGATGGTATAAATTGTGAATGAAATATGGTGGAGTGTATGATGGAGACACTAATAGTGTTTTTGGTGTGACATATGGTGGAGCGGTATGGTGGAGACACTAATAGCGTTTTTGACGAGGCATCAATCAAGTGATCGTAATTTTTTTCTCTAAAACAAGTGATCTTAAATTTTGGGTTTCTACTGGCTTTTAGGCTGTTTTAATTCTTGTAATCTGAAATTCTGAATCACTACACTTCACTGACCCAATACAAACCGTGGCTTACAAAACAAACTCACAACATAAGAACCAAAGACAAAATCCAACAAATTCAGTTGTTTTGAATAATCATCACATTTCAAACTGGTGTGGTATTACAAATTCAGTGGTCTGGATTGAGTTGTAGCTGCAATTTCTATTGAAATTAGCTATGAATCTGTAAAGTCCGGTCTGTTTTTGAACTTGTATCCAGTTAATAACTGGAATGTTTTTTAGATAATGGAAGAAACTTTCAACCTCCACATCAACCAGGGATGCATACGACCAATACAAACTTATTACAAAAGGCCATAAAAATGGCGAAGAGAGCCTCTAAAAAATTGAAAGAAAACAAGGTGGCAACCGGTGGAATCATGCCCCAAATAGTGGCCGAAAGAAATTCGGCGATGCTCGGGCTACCTAAAACACATATCGGCTTTTCCTTCGATGGCGGCAATATCCTTCTCCTGGTGATAGCCGATGACGGCGGTAGATTAATCCGGCAACCTCATCTGTTCTTACAACTAGAGACATTGGAAGGACAATGCGACAAGGCTGAGGAAGAGACATCCGTCATTGTAGGTAGAAGACCAACCACATGGTTCCAAAGACGACACCTTCAACAAGGTAGCGACGTCAATACGCCGCTGTCGCCCGTCCATGCATTGGGTTTTCACCTAGGAGCGCGGTGGTACTACGACGATGCCTTCAGGAAGGATAGCAGCGCCGTTTGGGGTCGCCATCGTCGGCCTAGAAGGACAAGGTTTTCACCCTGGCCTCCTACCTCGCAGATCTGGCTGTTGGATCCAGATCTGGCCGATCGAAGCGCGGCCACCAGATCTAGCCACCACCGGCAAGCTCGAGAGAACAAGCTCCACCAGTCACCGCCACGACCTCTCCGCCATCTGCACCGACCGCCTCAGCAGCATGGCCTCGAAGAAGAACCAAAAAAAGAGGAGGGAAAACCACATATCTCCTCCACCCATATGGATATGACGCCGGGAGGCCCGGCGGCGGCGGCAAGCCAGACGGCTAGCCGCCGTCGTCATCGTCACCGCCTTTGGCTAGGGTTTCACTCTTCTTCTCTCTCCTTTTTTCCCCTCTCCCCGTGACTTCAGAAGAGGCGATAGATCCTCTCTCTCTCTATCTAAAAAAAATTAAATTAAGATGCCGTTAGCGATGCTCTAACCCATCATCATGGAATTCTATGCCGAACTCCAGCATGATCCACTGAATCACATCCACTGCCATAGGCCTACTCTGAGAGTCCCCTACCCGGCTACACCCCACTGGTCGCTGCCAGTGGCTCAACCGGTTAGAGTTTTAATCGAATGCTTTCTTTATCTGAATTTCTTTTAAAAAAAAATTGCATTGTAGCCCCCAAAACATGCAGCGAATTGCACGAAATCCCCTAAATTTTAAAATTGTGTTTTTGGCCCTTGGAACTTGTTGCCGTTAGGGTTCCGTTAAATTCCCGTTGCGCCTACGTTGCTGTTAAGTGCCAACGTGGCGTTGACGTGCCCTCAAAAAATAAAAAATCCTGGAAAATCTAGAAAAAATAAAAAAACAAAATACTCTTGAAAATTCTAAAAAAATCTTTAAAAAATAAAAAAATCCTTAAAAATAAAAAACAAAAACAATTAAAAAACTGAATCTTTTAAAAAAAACCTAAAAAGTTCAAAAAATAAAAAAGAGGAGTTCAAAAAAATAATTCAAAAAATCCCATGCCGTCCACACTGCCTATAGGGGCAAACTGCCGCGCCTGGATCATCATGAGCGCCAATAGCATGGGCATGTGACATTTTATGAATTATTTAATATTTATCAATTTTTCTGAATTATTTTCTGAATTTTTCTGTTTTTTGGTTGTTTTATGTTTTCATAAAAGTTCCTGGTTTCTTCATTCATTTTTTTTATTTTGAGTTTTCTAGAATTCTTTTTGAGTTTTTTTTTATGATTTTTCTTTTTTTTCGAATTTTTAAGGATTTGTTGAATTATTTAGTTTTTCCCAAATTTTTCGGGTTTTTAAAATTTCCAGATTTTTAAATTTTTTTTCTTTTTTATGTTTTTATATAATTTTGATTCTTTTTTAAGGATTTTTTCTAAAAAATTTAGATTTTTTTGGATTTTTTGATGTCGCGGCAACGCCACGTCACCATTTAACGGCAACATAATTGCCACGTTAGCTTTTAATGGGATTTCAACGGAACCCTAACGGCCCAGAGGTAACGGTGCTTGTTGTAGGAGAGGTCCCCGTTTTTACCCGAAATTAATGGCGAGAATCCCGAGGATGGTGGCTAGCCAATTCCGAAGAACCCGAAGTATGCTTAAAGTCTTCAAGAGCTGAGAATCGGGGAAGCCTGGGAACGGCAGGGGAAGATATTCCCGAAGTCTCTTTACAGAGAGGACAAAGGAACCCGAAGATACCTAAGGATACCCGAAGAGGGTCAGGTGAGGATAAGATTAGCCATGGGCCGGGCGTGAAGCCGTGGGCCATCACCATAGCTGCCAGTGAGCAGGCCCACAGTGGCTTGGATTATCGGCCCATGAGGCCCATACTGTAATAGGGGTAGTTGAGGCTTTTCATATAAGCAAAAAGGGGGTAGGTATTGTAAAGGACCGTTGATCTAAGGATCAACGGCCAGGGTACCCGGACAAAGTTGTCATTTTGTATTTTCATTGTAAACCCTACTCACCAGTACCCCTATAAATACATGAGCACCCCCACCTTTAGGGGGCAGAGCATTTTTACCATTCCTGATCGTCCATTCCTGTTTCCGGTTCCAAACCTTTTCTACTTTCAGTGATCCCACCATTTTCGGGGGGACACTTCGCACTGTCTGAGACACGTCGACGACAGTTGGCGCCTTCCGTGGGGAGCTTGGAACGGAGACGATGGTACGAGGTAGGAACCAACCAACTACCGGAGTACCTTTACCCGAGGTAGCAGACGCCGTGACGGGAGTCGTCACGAGGATCAGTGGGGGTGGAACAAGATGGAATATGGTACCAAGGTTACCTGTGGGAAGAGGTGAAGTTGAAGCAGTATACGAGGAGGCACCTGCCATCCTCGGGACAGCACAACCCGAAGTTCCAGAGTCCAGCAGAATGGGAGAAAGGAGAAACCATGAAGAGCCAGTAGCCGCCTATGATCCCTCTCATCCAACACAAGATCCACCAAACCTTCCACGAAATCCACAAACTCAACCGTAGCATCCCCCTATTGCTCCCGAAGTGCGTCCGCCTAGAGCACAAGGGACGACCTATACAAACCCTCACCTCGACGAAGAGTACTTGCAACACCGAAGAATGATGGAGCAGCAGATCGAAGAGCTCCGAAGGGAGTTGGTAGCAGCTCGGGCGCCTCCTCAGCAGAACCAGCGAAGATCAAGCGAACCCGAAGGATCCCAAGCGGAGTCGCCGGCTACATACCTCACCCAGAGTACTTATCAAAGGGAGCGTGGAGGAGGTGGGCCGCTTGACGGTTTCCTCCGAGCAAAAAAGTGGCCAGAGAACTTCAAGATGCCGAGCAATAACAAGTTTGCCGGCGATACAGACCCGATGGAATTCCTCGAAGTCTATGAAACGGCGGTGGAGGCCGCGGGAGGCGATGAGGACATCAAAGCCAAGAGCCTACTCCTAGCGCTCAAAGGCACTGCCCTATCCTGGTTCACATCTTTAAACTCGGGATCGATCCATTCTTGGGAGCACTTGAGGGAGGCCTTCGCCAACAATTTTCAAGGCAATTATGTCGCGAGGATGCAAGAGAGCAATTTGTTCACGATGAGGCAAGTGAAAGGGAAAAGTGTTTGGGATTTCTATAAGAAATTCGCGAACATGCGATGCCAGATTAAAACCATCAGTGATACCACTATCATCAATGCATTCATTGTGGGCCTGCAGCCTGGGACTTTGTGCCACGATCTAACCAGCACTCCGCCCAACACAGCCTTGGAGTTGTACGATCGGGTAGAGAGGTATGCCCGAGGAGAAGAGGAAAATCTGAGAAGGGAAGCGTTGGCTAAGAAGGATAATCATGAAAAGAAGCAGGAAAAGAGGAGAGCGAAGACAAACAGCAAGGCCGCCATCATCAGAGTAAGAAGGTCCACAATATCGAAGATAAACAAAAGGAAGTGAAAGGAACGGAGACCCAAAGAGGCCAAAGGAAGGCGAACTACTGCGCCATGCATGGAGACAACCAGACCCATAACACCGAAGATCGTCGAAATATTATAAGCCAGAGGAATTATCTCAGAAAGCCGAAGCATGAAGGTCAGCGAGAAAACAACCGAAGATGGCTAAATAACCTGGGGAGACGCTATGATAGGGACCGAAGAGAAGACCACCGAAGGGAAAATTATAGAAGAGAAGGTAGGTATGGGAGAGAAGATCGAAATGGAAGGGGAGAAGAAAGAGACAGAAGGGAGAAACCTAGAGATGATGAGGGAAGAAGATCACCCGAAGAGGTGCACCATGTCGATCAACCCCAAGAGCCGCGAGGAGTCATACATGTCATATCCGGGGGATCCTCGGTCAACTTGCCATCTAAAAGACAAAGGAAACAGTACTTTAAGGAGGTATCCAATGTCTCATCCTCGCAACTGCAAGCTGTGGCCATAACGTTCGATAGCTCGGATGGAAAAGGAATTAGATTCCCTCACCAAGACCCTCTCATCGTCACCGCGGAGATTTTGGGTACCATGTGGAAAGGACCCTGGTAGATGGAGGCAGCTCCGCGGATATCATTTTTTTATCAGCATTTAAACAGCTAAACATTCCCGAAGATAGGGTGGGACCTTCGCACCTGCCTCTGGTGGGCTTCGGGGGAGAGCCAGTGGTGGCCATCGGCCAAGTCACATTACAGGTGTCTCGTTTCAGCAAGGCCGGAGGAGGGTCTCGAAGTCCATATGCTTTGATATAGTCGACATGGAATATAGGTATAATGCAATCTTCGGGAGAGGAGTTATAAATGCTTTCGACGCTATCATACACCACAAATATCTCTGTATGAAAATGCCAGCCAATGGAGAGGTCATTACTGTGCGAGGAGATCAGCAAGCCGCAAGGAGGACGGAGATTCAGGCCGTCCCGAAGATTAAGCCTGTTCATACCATGCAAAGAAGTGATCCTATGCTCAGTGCCAAAGGGTGGAAACCGAAGCCTAGACCTGAAGGAAGTACGAAGCAGCACCTGTTGAATCCGCAGAACCCAACCAAAATGGTGACTCTGGGAGCTCAATTAACAACCCAGGAGGAAGAATATTTACTGAATCTCCTGAAACAAAATGAGGATATCTTCGCGTGGACCCCGGAGGAAACGAAAGGTGTACCTAGGAGTACCATTGAGCATGCGCTTGCTGTAAAAATGGACGCAAAGCCTCAAAAACAGAAACTTCGGAAGATGTCCGGAGAAAGAATCGAAGCTGCAAAAAGCGAAGTCCAGAAGCTTCTCCAAGCGGGGGTGATTCGGGAGATCGCCTATCCAGAATGGCTGGCGAATGTCGTCATGGTCCAAAAGTCTAATGGTACCTGGCGTATGTGCGTAGATTTCACAAAGTTAAACAAGGCATGCCCGAAAGATGATTGTCCATTACCGAGGATTGACCAGCTTGTGGATTGCACGGCTAGGTGTGCACTGATGAGTTTTTTAGATGCTTATTCAGGATATCACCAGGTGTACATGCGCGAGGAGGATGAAGGAAAAACGGCTTTTGTCACGCCGTTTGGAACATATTGCTATCGAAGAATGCGGGAGCAACCTTCACGAGGTTCATTGTGAAGGTGTTGGCCAAGCAGATGGGACGAAACGTGGAGGCATACGTGGATGATATCGTAGTCAAAAGCACAGTGCGCCACGACCATGCTATAGACCTCGAAGAGACCTTCGCTAGTCTCCGGAAAGAAGGTATAAAGCTGAATCCTTTGAAATGTGTGTTCGGCGTCGAAACAGGGAAATTGCTAGGTTTCTTAGTATCCCAGAGGGGCATCGAAGCCAACAAGGAGAAAATCGATGCAATATGCCAGATGAATCCTCCGAGAAACAAGAGGGAAGTGCAAAGTCTTTTAGGAAAGTTGGCTGCTTTAAGAAGATTCCTGCCGAAGGCTGCGGAGAAACACAAGCATTTCTTCGCTACATTAAGAGGAACCGAGTCTTTCAAATGGGGGCCGAAGTGTGTTGAAGACTTCGAGTGACTGAAGGAGCATTTGCAGCAATTACCAAAGCTCACAAGTCCAAAAGGAGCCGCAAAACTGCTGTTATACCTCTCCGCGAGCCACTACGCAGTGAGCGCGGTGTTGGTAAGAGAGCACGAGGATAGGTAAATGCCGGTATACTATGTATCGGAGGCACTCCAAGGAGCGAAGAGGAATTATGTGGAGTTAGAGAAGATGGCATATGCTCTGCTGATGGCTTCAAGAAAGCTAAGGCACTATTTCCAAGAGTTAGATCGAAGTGCCAACGGCTTCCCCTTAAGATCCACCTTCGAGAACAAAGAAGCCACGACGAGAATAAGTAGGCTGCGGAGTTGGCGCCCTTCGAGATATCATTCACATCAAGGACAGCGATCAAGGCGCAAGCAATGGCGGATTTCCTAACAGAATGGACGTCGGAACCTTCGGAGAACCCGAAGATGCCACCATTATGGACGATAAAATCAAATGGATCATGGACAGCTCAAGGAGCAGGGGCAGCGGCAGTATTGGTGGATCCCGAAGAAGGTACAACCGAGTACGCCCTAAGGTTAAACTTCCCGACGACTAATAATGCTGCAAAATACGAGGAACTAATGCTGGGACTTCGCAAGGCAAGAGCAATGGAAGCCAAACGAGTGCTGATATGCACCGATTCGAAGTTGGTTCAAGGTCATGTATCAAAAGAGTTCCAAGCGAAAGACGCGGAGATGTCCAAGTACCTGGAAGCAGTGCGAGTAATGGAGAAACAGTTTATGGGGATAACGGTTAAGGCGATACCTAGGGGGGAGAATTCAAGGGCGGATGAGTTAGCGAAGATGGCGGCGTACAAGGAGAAGATTGCAGAAGGAGTATTTTATGAAGAAACAAACAAACCATCTATATGCCCCGAAGTGCAGCTTATCGAAAAGTCCGTCGAAGAAGATTGGAGAACACAGATTGTGCTATATCTTCGGGATGAGATATTGCCCGAAGATAAAAAGGAAGCGATGGCCATTCAACAAAGATCCAGAACATACATCCTACTTGATGGACTATTGTATAAATTCGGAGTGTGTGCACCATGGTTGACATGCGTGTCCCGAGAAGAGGGAAAAAGGGTGCTTACCGAAGTACATGCAGGACTTTGTGGATCTCACCAGGCACCAAGGGGTTTGGCCGCTAAGGTGTTGAGGATGGGAATCTATTGGCCGACAGCAAACATTGATGCAGAGGAGCTAGTTAAGAGATGCCAAGGGTGTCAGTGGATGACCAATACTTCGAAGGCTCCACCCAGTGCTTTACAGCCCTCAACTCCAATTTGGCCCTTCGCTCGATGGGGCATAGATATAGTGGGAGATTTATCCACTTCTCAAGGGGGATACCGGTGGGTCATCGTTGCAATCGACTACTTCTCCAAGTGGGTTGAAGCAGAGCCGCTGACAGCGATCACCGCTGCGAAGGCTCAACATTTCCTGTGGAAGAATGTCGTGTCCAGATTTGGCATACCTCACGAAATTGTCGCTGATAATGGCTCCCAATTCTTATCATCTAAGTTTCAGTCTTTTTGCGTAGACTTAGGCATTAAAATATGCTATGCATCCATGGGCTATCCCCAAGCGAATGGAGCGGTGGAAAGAGCCAACCAAAATGTCATGCAGGCTTTGAAGCGAAGACTGGTGGAGGAAGCAAAAGGAAGATGGCCAGACGAGCTGCAGAAGGTGATATGGGCCATCAGGACTTCTCCTACTAGGCCAACGGGCTTCTCGCCGTTCAAGTTGGTCTATGGAGAAAAAGCTGTAACTCTAGCCGAAGTCCAAGCAAGAACACTTCGAATTATCACTGGAGGAGGAAGTCCCGAAGAGATGCCTTCAGCGGACTTCGTTGAGGGGGATAGACTAGCCGCTAAACAACGGCTAAACAAATACAATGAGATGATGGCTAAATCCTATAACAAAAGGGTTCGGGCCAGAGAACTCGAAGAAGGGGACCTCGTGTTGAAGAGGATGCCGCAGAGGTCGTCCAAGCTAGATACCATATGGGAGGGCCCATTCATCATCGCGAAGAAGACAAGGAATGCATCGTACCGTCTCGTCACAGAGGAAGGAAGAGAGGTTCCTCATACATGGAATGCGAAGTCCCTCAAGAAGTACTACCCATAACCACCAGCTACGACTGTTTAAATGGCCCAAAGATCTGCATGTATCCATACATTATCTAAATTGCCAGCTGCGACTGGTTAAATGGCTCGAAGTGGCGTGTATTCTGGTGGAATGTTCACAAAATAACTTTAAGTGAGGTTCGATCAGCGGAGAATAAAGTAAACCTCGCGTCAACTATTCTTCGAAGCAATCTTATGCTTTTAAAAGCAAACCAGGTAGATCGCGTTATAGCACCCTGGAAAAGTTCCTACGAGGATGACGATCCTCGGGATTGGCATGGGACCCGTTGTAAATCATGTCCAATCCCATGTGATTCTTTTTCGCACAAAAATCCAGGTTGACTGCGTTATAGCGCCCTGGTAAGGAACTGACGAAGATCAATTGTATCTTCGTATAAAAATCCAGGTTGATTGCGTTATAACGCCCTGGTGCAAGTTTTAAGGGCTATGTAGACCTCGGCCGAAAACCTAGGTTGATTGCGTTATAGCGCCCTGGTAAAATTCTCGCAAATGTACATCGGGAGATTTGAACATGCGTACGCTTCAAGTACACACACCTAGCCCTTGCGAAGGCTCCTGTCCACAAGCTAGTGGGCTGTTGCGTAAATTCAATAATCTTCACGGTGATCTTTATCACACTAATCGTCTACCCAGTGCTTCAATAATTGTCATCTTGAAAAAAGGAAGAGAATGGAATGACACACAAGGTAGACGAATAGATACTTAGACGATATAAGGTAGACAAGCAGATTCGTAGATAAGGTCCTCGTTCCAAAAGTAGTCTTTGCAAAGACACCGGTTACAAAGGTGTTGTCCAAAACACCAAGTTACAGGTCATGATATGTACATAAAAGCTAAACCTGACCCTTGCCCTTCGGATCATTCTTGGAGCCCGGAGCTTCGCCTGCCCCCGAGGAACCTTGTCCTCCAGAACTCTTACGCCTTAGGGCCATCTCCTTGCGAGCACTATGCATGAAAGAGTCCAAGAATGCTCTTCCCCGAGGGGTCCAGAACCTTTTTATAAAATCCCTGATAGTAGAGCGGAACTCCGGGGGCAAGGGTTCTGATGGGTAACCTTCGGGGTATTTGGAGGGGCCCTTTTCTCCTTGCAGGGTGCCTCGCCAATGCTGGCATCCCATAGACTCCAACATCATGGCATAAGCGAGTACACCGCCTGTGGCGCACTTTATGCCGAAGGCATGAAGTCCTTTGGGTAAGATGCCAAGCCCGTCTCGGAGCGCAGAGAGCGCTCGCTCCAGGACCAAAGGCGGGGCATGTGGAACAGTCACTGTCCCAAGCTTCTCCAGTTCCTCGTGAGCCCGACGTGCCACTTTTAAGGCCTCAGCCTGCGAACTCTCAAGAACTTTTTGTAGACCGAGGTGGTTAGCGCAAAGTCTGTCGGATTTGGCAGAAATCTTCTCGTTAGTTTCGCGAAGCTTGGTATTGTCCTCGGATATCTTCCTGTTCGCTTCGCGAAGTTGACCCACCTCAGCTTGAGACAAAGATAGCTGTTGCTCGAGGTCACGAACTCGCGACTCTTGCTTGGACCGGATAGTGTCCCACTCCACGAGGGCTTGGGAATGGGCTATTGCCTCTTCCGCCCGAAGGGTCTCTAGGTCTTGGAGCCGCCGATGCTGCTCAGTCAAGACTTCTCCCGAGCGAAGGCCAAGCATCTTCGACCAGACTAGACCCTGCACGACGCGAAGATAGGATTATCCATATGCAAAAAAAAAAGATACCTGGAGAAGGCTATCTTGGAGGCCGTGGAGCACCGTCTCCGTCGACACCCCCTCGCTTAGTTGCGCAACTTCAGGGATGGCTGAAAATACATTCTCGGCCAGGCTGTTTGAGAACAAGGCCACGGCCAAAGCAGGCGTATCTTGGGTCCCTCCACCCGAGGGCGTGGGGACCGAAGGGCCAGCCACCTCGGGGACAACCGGGGGCCTTGCCCCCGAAGCCCTAGCTGGAGGGGCCGCCTCCTCGACGCAAGGGGCTGGAGGAGAAGATCCCGGGGCAATGACCCCCAATCCCAGGGATGGGAGAGGGGAATCCAAAAAAGTGTAGAGCCAGGTTAGCAAGGCAGCGACGAGGTACCTTCATCGCCCCACACGTCCTCTACAGCATACGCGCCACCAGTATGGCTCCCTGTGGCGGTGTTTCCCCCCACAGACACATACGTATCTTGGGGGGAGAAAGGATTGGCCTCAACACCACCGGTACCCTCGGGATCGTTCGATCCATGATGCTGGACCTCGCCAGGGGCTGGAGCCGAAGGATTAGAAGATGGAGCATCTTCTTCGCTGGGGAGAGTGCCGCTCGCTGAGCTGGCCAGGCCGGAAGGCCCGTGACCACCTTCGGAGTCATCGGACCCTTCGCTGCTCACGTCCAGGTGAGGGGGAAGGGACCTAAGAGGGCTGGCCGCTATCGGGCGGGAACCTCGGATCTTCTTTGGTGCTGAGGCAACCCCGGAGTTGGCGCCTTTCTTGCGCTTGTGGCTGCCCTCTACGAATGGGACCTCGGTCCCGAGCACCCTGTTGACCTTTGTGGTGATGCCAACCTTGGCGGCTCGGGCGACCTCCTCAGTCAAGGTGGCACCAAGGAGGAAGTCCGTATACTTCTCAGTTTTCTGGAGAGAGAGAGTGGAGCGTGACCCGAAGGACACCCGCGCACCTTCCTCCTCGAAGACGGGGCTGCATCCCCAATCCCTTCGAAGGGGTTGAATCCTCGTGGCAATGTATTCTTCTGGTAGGGCCCTCATGCTGAACTTGCGACTGATTTCGCGCAAGAGCAGCACCTGTGCTTCGTCGGTGGCATCCAGAAGGACTTCGGGAGATCCTATGGTGGCAAGGTCTCCCCGCGCGAAAGCGAGACCTCGATCCTCGTCATCCATTTGTTGGTAAAACCAAAAGAGCTTCCATGATAATCCCGTGGATCCTTCCCATTTCTTCTTGGTCGCCAGTGTAGGGAAGCTATCTTCGCGCCCCTTTCTCACCACGAAGTTGAAATTGCTGAAGGGGGGAACCTTGGCTTTTCCCTTGCCAATGAATATCGTGGAGGTGCGCGAAGACCCTCGCCGAAGGCACTCCACCGTGACTACGGACGGCCCATTCGAAGATGGCCAGTCTGGCTACAGCGTTGGGAGAGAGCTGAAAAAGTTGGGCTCGGTAAATGCCCAGTACCTCTCCCACCAATGGCACGCAAGGAATCCGAAGACCAGCATCATGCTGGCATAGGAACAAGACCGCCTCCCGGTCGCGAGGATTGGGGCTGGTCTCTCTCTCGGGGCACCGGACTGCATCCACGGACACTCCAGATCGTGCCGCCACTTGCGCAACTCCCTCGGCAGTCATCCGAGACTCGCCAAGCTCCCACGACAGGCTGGCTTGAGCTGCGGCGAGCAAAATGCGCTTGGGGGCCATCGGGAACCGCCGAGAAAGGAAGAGCAGAGGATCGAAAACGCTTCTCACCAGCGGGCGTCTCCCTTGGCGGAGCTGCAGTAGTAGGGAAATGGCGATCGCCGGAGCGGAAAAAGCTATGCGGAGGAAGAACTATCTAGCGAAAATGACGGGCGTAAAAAGGAAGGGCCCCCGTCCAGGGGTATTTATGGGGAAGGCTACCCCTCGGATGAATGACGCGTGTCGAAATCTACGGCTCGAATGCGAACCGTCCGCGGTAAAAAAAATTATTTTTCCCGCCAAAAATAAGTTCAAGAGACGCATACCCCAGGGCTGACACGTGGAGTCTATAACCACTGTGTGTGGGCGCGCCGATCGAAAATTTTCCTGTTCAAATCATATCAATTGTCCCATCCGGAGGATGGTGGGTCCAGGACAATAAATGAGCGGCGAAAGTTTTTAGGTAACGTCACCAAACTCTTAACGTTCTAAGTGTTTTGACAGGAACGATAGGGACCTTCGGTATTCTCTCCACCGCGTGGTGAAAACGGGGTGAACCTCGAGTGGCAGCCCATCCCCACGCCGAGGCGAGCTGAGGCTGCTAGGGGCTTCTGTTGTAGGAGAGGTCCCCCGTTTTTACCCGAAGTTAATGGCGAGAATCCCGAGGATGGTGGCTAGCCAAGTCCGAAGAACCCGAAGTATGCTTAAAGTCTTCAGAAGCTGAGAAGCGGGGAAGCCTGGGAACGGCAGAGGAAGATATTCCCGAAGTCTCTTTCCAGAGAGGACAAAGGAACCCGAAGATACCTAAGGATACCCGAAGAGGGTCAGGTGAGGATAAGATTAGCCATGGGCCAGGCGTGAAGCCGTGGGCCATCACCATAGCTGCCAGTGAGCAGGCCCACAGTGGCTTGGATTATCGGCCCATGAGGCCCATATTGTAATAGGGGTAGTTGAGGCTTTTCATATAAGCAAAAAGGGGTAGGTATTGTAAAGGACCGTTGATCTAAGGATCAACGGCCAGGGTACCCGGACAAAGTTGTCATTTTGTATTTTCATTGTAAACCCTACTCACCAGTACCCCTATAAATACATGAGCACCCCCACCTTTAGGGGGCAGAGCATTTTTACCATTCCTGATCGTCCATTCCTGTTTCCGGTTCCAAACCTTTTCTACTTTCAGTGATCCATCCATTTTCGGGGGGACACTTCGCATTGTCTGAGACACGTCGACGACAGTGCTAACGACAACAAGTTTCGGGGGCCGAAAAACGTAATTTTAAAGTTTAGGGTATTTCGTGCATTTCGCTATAAGTTCTGGGAGCTACAGTGCAATTTTCTCTTTTTTTATGTGCCTAAATCTGAAAAACATGTATTGGACAAGCATCAGGGCAGCCATATCAAATTTTCAGTTTGTAATTGACCGACAGTTGGCTTTTATGTACTGTATTACATGGTTGACCGAGAGCGATTTCCTCTTTGCTTTGCTATGTATGAGAAATTTTCTCTGATGCGATCTGTCGTAGATGATGCAACTTCGATATGAGAAGAATGGATGGGAAAGAAAATGACTAGATGACTTCAAGATATTTCCTTTTGTTTATCTTTAATCTGGCCAAATTGTGTCAGCTCTGAGCATTGAATTTTCAAAGATGAATTGGTCAAATGGCTCATATAAAACATTACCAATGTCACATACATACTTCTACACTAAAACTAGATTACGTAATGGCCTCCCATGGTCTGGCAAAAATACATAATGGAAGCTTAAAGGAATTCAAGGCATAATTCAATGCAATTGAAATCAAGAACAGGAAAATGTTGCACCATCTTTAGCAATTTTCTACACTGCATCATGCCCTGCAATCTAAAACATTCCTTATCTATGGCTACAAAAAAAAAAATCCATGGTTCCACTTCATTCATTTAGAAGACACAAAAGCACTACAAAAAATCCTTATCTTTCTTCATTGTCATAATTGGTATGAAATTCCCACCCACATCGTCTTGGTGATCTCAACCAAAATCTCCATGAGGAGCGAGCGACATGTGGAGAAGAGAAGAAAATTTCCTGGCACCCGGTGCCATGGAACCATGCATGGCATCTAGTCGCGGATGAAGCCACGTGGCTACACAAATCTCGAAGAAATCGGGCGTCGCCACCCCCAAATCACACCACCTCCTCCTCAGGGCACTCGCCCGTCTACTCCTCCCTGGCTTCCACAAGGCCACAAATCACAATTCACAGCGCCTCCTCTCCTCCACAGGTCGATCGCTCCTCATGGGCTGCAGTGTTTTTTTTCCATGCAGTGCGCATTGCTACAGTGCACACTGCACAGTGCCCCAGTTCATTATTCTTTTTTTTCCTCTCTTTTTACGTTTGCTAGCTGCTACATTCATCAGTGGCATCGTCTGCTGCGGCCGGTCGAAAAGAGAGCATCTACGTGTAATATACTCGTACCTATTTGCAGGGGTCTGCCTGCCCAATACTCCAAAAGTCATACCCGATATCGGCGTTGCTACTTGCTAGCGCGCGAGGAAGAGGAACGCCCCCACCCAATCAAAATTCAAAATCACAACACACCGAGAATGGAGACTCGAGAGAGAAGGGAAACCCTAGCCGGCTAGCCCCCTGCCTGCCATGGAAACCGCCACGCCGGAGTCGGAGACGGCTGGTCTCATCGGCGCCGGCGTGGAGGCGCTGCGCGCGGCGATGCCGGCTGCCCCTGCCCGGGTCTTTCTCCGTCCCTTGCGCTGCTGAACGCCGCGCCGTCTACGCCCCCGTGGCCCCGCCGCTCACCGACCGCATGCGCCAGTGGCTTCGCTCCGCCCTCGGCCTCGACCCCGTCCGCGACCTCGACGACCTCTTCGTTGTCTACAGCCCCCTCCAGACCGCCCCGGTCATCACCCGCATGCGCTGGCTCCTTCGCGACCCCCGCATTCAGGAAAGGTACGGCTGTTCGCCATCGATCTCCTGCTATCCTATTCGATTCCCCACTTCTGCACGAACCAATTAAGCATTGTGTCGTTCGATTTACTGGCTTGTAATCTTCAATTCAATGCCTAATTCCTTGCACACACCGGAAGAGGTACTGGATCGCACCCTCTCTATTGGTAGATCTAAGGTTAGCTGAAAGGACGGGATCGAATTGTTTTTGTTCAATCTACATGCCTTCGACTCACCCCCACATGTTTTTTTTTTTTTGGCAAAATTGGCTCCATACCATCGAAAGATCCATAGTTTTGGTTTATACCACCGAAAGAGCCTGGTTCACTTAAATACCATCAAAAGTTCCCTCTTCTCCTCTTTCTACCACTCTGTTGCCCTCATCCAACTCTCCCGTTACTGCTCGTAACGCCGTAGCCGGTCTGTGGTGATATCGCAATCCCGTTTCCTGGCGAGATCGCTGTGGCTCCAACGTCCTTCGATCAGCAGGCACGATCGTCCAACTCCTAGCCTCCTAGGACGCGCGGTCGTCTCTCTGGTGGCAGCGCAGGTGATCCCCGGCGGCAGTACCCCCACCTCCTCGCGTCTCCTCTCCCGGCCGCCCCCATGAAGTCTGCTCTCTCTGGCCCCTCCTGGAACCGCGGGGGCAACCCCTACGCAGCCCGGAGCTCGAGCCGGCGAGTTCGCCGTGTCCCGGCGCCTGCATGCTGCCATCCGCCGCGGCCTCGTCGTGCTTCTCGCCACCCTGACTCCACAGCGGCAGCGTCGCAGTTGCAGCAGCATCCCCTCCATGGCCAGCCGCGGCCGGGGCGCGGGGGCGTCGACGTCGAGGCGGGAGAGGGCCGACACTGCCTCGCTGCTCCAGCTGCTCCTTACATAGCTGCTGCCCGCTGGTTGTTCTACCAATTTCCAAAGGTGGGCACTAACGGGTGTTTTGTTTTTAGAGTGAACATTAACGGGAGAGTTGGATGAGGGCAACGGAGTGGTAGAAAGAGGAGAAGAGGGAACTTTTGATGGTATTTAAGTGAACCAGGCTTTTTCGGTGGTATAAACCAAAACTATGGATCTTTCGATGGTATGGAGCCAATTTTGCCTTTTTTTTTTTTTGGTCATGTCTTCCTTTTACAAATTTGCTGGAGAAAGGATGGAGAGGGAGATTGCAACCAAATGCCTCGAGCACTACGTACAATGCTATGAATCCGGTGATGTATCGTATCCTCCCGTGATCGTAACTGCCAATGATTCCGAAATTAATAATGTGCTTGCTGTTCAATGACAATGCAGCGATGTATATATTATTTTGTTCCTGCCCCTTTACTCTCCTCACAACAATCTATTGATACATCTTGTTTTCCTCCCCCTCCATGTGTTTACTAACCAGGGCTCTGAATTCAAACTTGCTCCTGGAGACGTGACCAGATATAAGGCTGCAGGCCCGCAAAGTCTCCCTGGTTTCTGGACTCATGGTAACTTTCTGGCTCGTCGGAGACGCACAGGTTGCTTCTCATTCATACCTGGTGCACGGACCCTCTTCTTTTATGAGCTCGGCATCAAGGGTGTTGTGACGTGCGTCCCCTTATGTATGTATATACATGTTTCTGCTTCTACCATCCTTTCAACTGTGCCTGACTGCCTGTATCCTTTGACATTGTGCGCAAAGGCTAGTTACATTCTCAGTACACAGAGAATGCTTCACATATTTCTCGAATTACTTTGAAGTCGGCTAGCAAACTTGAGACGTGAAATCTGATACCCTTTGCCCATGCCTTCACAATAACGTCCTAATTACTTTGGTGAGTGGTTAGCATAGGGGGGGCAGCCCGGTGCAACAGCTCCGCCTGCGCGGGTTCCGGGGAAGGGTCGGACCCACTTGGGTCTATTGTAGGCAGCCTCTCCCTGAGTGGTTAGCATAAACTTTTTATTATTTCAAAAGAGAATCAAATTAGTTTGGTCAATTATATTTTGTGTACTGCACATTCATTATTTTGTTAATCTGTATTCACTTTCCTTCCATAAGGAATTTCTAGACAGAAAAGGTCCGGTAAAATTACGATTTCTCTAGAAATGGTAGGGGTTATGGATGCATTTTCTTCGTAGTTTTCACATAAATAATAGCACCTGCATTATTTAGCCGCATTAGTCAGTTTGGTTGGTACGAATTTTGTTGTTTCTCGGTAGCACTTTTACTGGACCATGGGTTAAAGTTGGCAGAGAACAGTAGTTTAGAAAATTACACTTGGGAGTTGGGAAGTGCTGCCTGCATTCAGATTTATTATGACTGGCTGTACCTTCTTTTTTAAGGAGAAAACTGATTCGATGACATTATACATTGCTATTGCACTACATGCCTAATAAAACTGATCATGTGTTTGATGTTTTACTTTGTGTCCTCAGATGATGAAACAGTTGATGAAGCCTACAGTTTCCTGGGATTTCGGCTTGGGTGTGGCAAACGTCGTAGTGGAAAATGTATCCCACTTTTATCTGTTAAAATTGTTTGCATCCATAACCTCTTGCAATAACATCTCTTACCCTTGGCTGTCTCCTTTTTCTTTTCAGTTGATCGTGTTTGCCAGACGTGTGCTCGCCGTCTTGTTCCTTCAAACCCTTTCCCACTTGAATGTGGGCATCAAGAGGTGGAGCGGATTTGCCATATGTGTTACCATCGTTGTCCTGTTATTCATCCTATGCCGGGGAAATTCCAGTGTGGGCATCAGAAAGACATCAAGTTTACCTACTTTGGCGGAGTTAGTGTATGAAATTTGCAACCCTGTTTCTCCCGTTAATCATTCCGTCCAGGAAAATCAGAGCGTGGCCATCAAAATGCTGAGCTTGTTTGCTACTTCAGTTTGGATTTGCAACTATTACACATTTTGCATGGGATGTTTACTTGTTTTTCTAATCATCAGCTGTACTGGAATGTAATAGATACCAGTAATATACTGGGTCGTGCATTGACATCGACTTGTTATGGACCGGAGAGTCCATGTGCTTTATTTGTTACAACTCTGCTTGAACCGAATCCAGTGCTGCATATACGATGTGACCTAGCTTCTTGGTGTAAAGTATGTTAGTGCAGTGCTCTACTCTCATCCTGTTTGCATGGACATTTGCATTTGAGACGACGTAGTAAGATGGTATTAATAGGTAGTACAAGACAGGATTGCTATTGCGGCAAATCATATGGGTTGCTTATCATTCTGGCGCGCATATGTGACACTAGGCACGAAGCTGCGCCGATGGCGCGGTGTTTTTAACCAGCCATTTGGTGGCATGACAAACAGATCAATAAGTTGTTATAGATAACCTATTGCGGCAAATCATATGGGTGGCGTATCATTCTGGCGCGCATATCGGCATATGTGACACTAGCAGGGAGGAATACACTGCGTGCGTATGTTTTTTTTTTTACATATGAAATCGGTGTCAAGCCATAACTCAAACAGGACATTTTACAAAACAGTGGTGATGAAACCGAAATAAATGAGTCAAAAAATTAGCCAACACTGTCCTTAAGTTGATGTCATGTATCAATTGCTTGAGGGCTACTAACCCTGTAGTCTCAAAATAAAGCCTACTACTACGTCCGGTCATATAAACAAGTCACCGTTGACTTTTAGACACGTCTTTGACTATTTGTCCTATTCAAAAAATTATGTAAGTTATCATTTATTTTGTTATGTTTTATCATTAAAGGTATTTTAAGCATGCCTCATATGACATATCTATGTTTGTTTGGACTAAATTTTTGAATAAGACGAATGGTCAAAGATGTGTTAACGGTGACTTGTTTTTATGACCGGAGTTAGTAGTACATAACTAAAGAGACATTGTAAGCTAATTCTCATTTACTAACCCCTTATTCAAAGCCAAAGACAATGAAACCATCAACAATATGGATCAAAATATACCATCATCTGTGAAAGGCATAATATGGGCAGTGGCTCTCGTTAACCACCACATTGCACTCACTCACGATTACTAAATCATCCATGCTATAGTAACATTACAATGAGCATGTAAGAGCAGTAAGGACCAACAACACAAAAAAGGGAGAAAAATGATTGATCTGCTATGGGTTAACAGATGCATGATAAAAAAAATAGTAACCATGGCTACAAATTTTTAGATTCCCTTGCCATGTATTTGCAATTAGCAAGTCAACTGTACCCTAGGAACACTACAACGAATGAAGCAGGCGTTGTACGGGAGTATTGACTAACAATGCCAAAGGGAAAAACGATGGATCTATTTGAGGACAGGACATGAAGAAGAGTCACTTCATCATCTGTGGACTTGGAGGAGTGCGCCATGAGGCATCGAGGAGGAACAATCGGTGTAGTAGCAAGGTCGATGTCGGATTCCCATCCATCATCATCACAGGAAGAAGCAACCAAGCTCATCGGTGGGAGAGCCAGAGGTGGAGGTACCGACTCGGCCACCATGAGTCCAATCAATGCCTTGGGTTTCTCCTTGCTCTTGTCCTTGGGGTCCTCATCACTTGAGGTGGAGGAGGATCCGCTTGAGCTGTTGTCGGTCTCCTACTCGCCGATGAACGCTTGCTTCTTGTCGTTTTTGTCGACGCATCGGAAGCCGGACTTGTACCTCCTTGTCTTCTTCTTGGACTTGTCGTCATCACTGCTTGCCTTCTCCTTGCCCTTGGACTTATTCTTCGGCTTGTTCTTGCTCGGGCACACGGAGGCGATGTGGCATCGCTCGTTGCACTCATATCAACGTATGGAGGCGAGTACCCTCTTGTCCTTGAAGCTCTTGGAGTTGAACTTCTTGAACACTTTGTTGGCACCCTTGACCGCAAGCGCGAGCTTCTCCACTTCCTTATGCAGCTTCTGTTCGTCTTCGGAGCTTGAATTGGAGGAGCTTGTCTTGGAGCCTGTTTTGGACGCCTTGGCCTTTGGTGCTTGTTCATCTTCAGGCTCATTCACCAACATCTCATGAGTTCATATGCACCCCAAGAGTTGTGTGGGCGTCATGATCTTGAGCTCGACACTGTTGGAGGTGAAGACAAGGAAGTCCTTGTAATCAACTCGAGAAAGGAGTTGAAGCATCTTCTAGCATATCTCAAGATCATTGATAGCAAAACCGAGCCCTTGAGCTCATTGATTATGGGGTTAAGACGAGCATACATATATTTACCATTCTCGCTTGGAAGCATCCTAAAACAATCAAAGCGCTCCTTCACTACAGCTAGCTCCTCTTCCTTGACCGCACTAGTGCCCTTGTGTATCTCAACTAGAGTGGTCCATATGTCATGAGATGTAGTGAGGTTGCCTACTCTATCAAATGCTTCCATGCCTAGCCGAGAGAAATAGCCTTGGCATTCAAGTCTAGTTTAGGAATTTGATCTACTGTGGGACCTGTGTCTTTGTTCACCAGAAAGCCTAATGGAGACTACCATTTCCCAAACCTCATGCCCAAGAGTCTGAATGTATGTCATCATTCTAGTTTTCCAGAAAGAGAGACTAAATTTTGGGCTTTTGTCTGTTTTCAAATTCTTACCGTGTTTCAAGTCTTTGTCGACACCACCCAGCATTACACTGAAGTTGTACAAAAGTCTCACTTAACCCCTGGAATTTTGTGATTACTTTCAACACCCTAAAGTAGCTTTCGTACTTTTTCACCCCCCCTCCCAAGGTTGCTTTCGTTTGCACAATGAGATCCGCGTCGTGAATCCACCATGGATTCATGATCAAGCCATGGCCATGAGTTGCGCTGATATGGCTTAGAAGTTCACCACGTCATCTGTGAGCCTATCTGGATGAAGTAAAATCCTCTTTTCTCACCAGTTGAACCCTAATCATGTGCACGACGACGAGCTTGGAGCCGCTGTGATAAAGAGAGAGGTGGTGGCCGACGGCGAGCTCGGAGCCGCCGCGATGGAGCCGGTCGATGATGAGGATGAAGCTACTCCCTACGGTACACTTCTACTAGCTCACAACTTCTTCTTTCTTCTCAAGTAGTGTTGCCTTTCCTCATACCCCTTTTGCTTCTCCGAATAAAAAATATCATTAATCTCATTCAAATTTTCTCAAAAAACAAGACAATTCAAATCTGCTTAAGTTGGTTCTAAATCAACCAACTACCAAAAGTTGATAAATCAATGTCAAATCATCACATTTGTCCACATATCAACCACATAAGGTCAGATGAACGACTCATCACCATGTTGTATGCCAAGTCAGCATCCAACTCATCAATTCACGGCTGGATTCACGACAAAAAATTCCCTATGCATACGAAAGCAACTTTTGGGAGCCGAAAAAGTATGACAACAACTTTTAGAGGCCGAAAGATAATCCCTATGTTTGGGGGCTAAATGATATTCACTACAACCTATGGAAACAAATCGATAATTACCTCAAAAAATTATTTAGGCATTTCTTTTGTCATGAAAGGTACTTTTACGCATAATTTTTTTTTTCACATTTACACTAGATTTTTAAATAAGACGAATAGTCAAAGGAATGTCCAAAAGTCAACGTCGACAAATAAAAAGAAACGGAGGGAATACTACAAGAATACAGTCCAAAGTATACACAGAATCACAACAATTCTTCCATCACACGACAAAATGTAATAAGACAGTATGCACTATTCAATTACGGAGCAAGGTATCAACTGCATACCCCCTCATGGACCGTGGTGATCGGTGATTCTATCATAGTTTCTGTCGAGTCGAATTCCTGTCACTCTCAGAACTTGAGTTACAGTAGTTCTCTGTAAGTTTTTTCTTCTTGTTGCGCTTTGACTTGTGCTTTCCTTTGGCAGCTTCCACCTCAGCATCACAATATGGTGAAGACGGATTTTTTTTCTTCTTGTTTTTGATGCTCTATTGGTCTTCACAGGTTCAGTGTCTGAGGATGAATCATAACCATGGTGCAGCTTGCTGGATTATGCATGACAGCAGGAGCAGCAGACTCAGACTGCTTATGCCCGCTTTTACTTTTTTTTTTTATCTGCTCACCGAAAAGTTCGTAAGGAGAGCTGGAATGTCCATACCACCCAAAAATCCTAAAATGCAATAAGGCGGAACAGTACATTGAGATATTAGTTCGGGAAGGTGGATTTTATCCATGTTTACAAGTCATAATCCCATATTCCTCAAGTATATCCCCTGCCACAATCTGCTGATTAGGGTCATCTGAGTTGTATCCACCTCGAGGAGGGCTCATGGCTAACTTTTGCCTATGCTCCCAATTCAAAGGCTGGAAAAGAAATTCTTACACTTAAATTGTCTTTAAAATCACAGTGGGCGGAAAATATCTTTAGTATTTCCAGTGAAAGGACATATTTGCATTCATATTGTTAACAAGATCATGGAGATGTATCTATAAAATGAATGCTGATTAAACATTATGCTCAACACAAGTATATATGTCCCTACAGTAACCCATTCAAGAAATTATCTTTAGAAGAACAAAGTACAATAAAAGTATAAAACTAGCACACATATAGACCAATGCTACTGCCTACAAGAAAAGGTGCAATTCTTGATAGATCAATTACCAGCAACCGATCATATAAAAATATCGACCGAGGAAAAAATGACAGGCCTGCAATCAAACTAGCAGATATAACTCGCTATTTGCAAGGTGTCGCGAAGAGTTGTCTACTTCCATGTAAACTGCAACATCAAGTTCAATAACTCGCGATGAATAGAAATATCTAACCTCCCTTGGATCACTCTCTGCCATCATAGCTGTAACAGGTCATCCCTTTTCAGTTAACTATCCCCATTAGGCATGATCACAACTCTCAAGAGACATCCCCGACCGCCGCTCTGATGACCATGGTTTCCACACCTTAAAAGGCTTAAACATCATATGTTACAAACTTCAACTCCAAATGGTTTAATCATGTGCCCATGTCCAACCTGAGAATAAAAAGAGAACAAATACCAAATCTTATAAATGCACTTAACGCTAATCTCAGCAAAACATACAAATACTGTATTTCAAAATGGCAAATGAAGTGAAAATAAATAGAATAAAAACAGAAACAATTCTCTCACCTTGTTTTCAATGACAGGAAGAAATCTAATGTTTCAGACCGCAATATTTGGTAAAAGATCATAAAACAAGAGAATGAAGTAACTTGGGGCATTCTTTTTCATAATATCAAATTCTTGCTCTGTTGGCAATGACTGACCAAAAACATATTTTCGCCTATTTTCTTATCTGAGCCTGACTGGGTATTGTCAAGGTCTCAAGGACCTTCTCAGGCCTGCAACAAAGAACATATCATGAAATAGTCCAAGGATAACAAGCAGTATGCTTTACTATTAAATCTCAGAGCCAATATCCAAGGAAGCAGGTTAGTAGCCCTTTTTTTTTTTTTTTTTGAGGAAGGTTAGTAGCTGTATACTCCCCATGGAACATGGTGACCCAAAGAAAGCGACCAAATGTATGTGTATAACTGTACATATCTAATGCCATCTTTGCCCAAAAAATATATCTAATGCCATCACAGGTACATCTGGAATAGTATCCTACAAAGGAACAGAATGCATATGATAGTGGGTGGGTTGTGGCATCCTGAAGGGGCAGAATGCATAGTACCGATTGCTGCTCATTCTCTTCTATGATAATGACGATTATTGTACTGATCCGAGTATGAATATATCAGTACTAAAATCTGAGTGGTACCATTGCTCTCTCGATTTCGTTGAATGCCTATTCCTTTCATAACAGCTCGACTCAGTACAATGCTGCCCCTCTTTTCTTCTTCATATGATCCTTCCTGGATTTTCCTTTGAATCTTCATGAACTTCAGTTTCTGGATCAGAGAAGACTCTAGACAAATGTTTTTCCTTATGTTTGCGCTTTGACTTGGGCATGCCTTTTCAAGCTCCCACCTTAGCATCAGAATACGATGAGTAGAATAAAGGTTTTTTCCTTTCTCTTGCTTTTTAGTGCTCTACTATACTGCTGTTCTCAGGTTCAAAACTGCTATGATGCCTTTTAGATTCTGCATGAGCAGCAGGCTCAAACTGTTTATTCTTGCTTTTCACTTTCTCTTTGATCTGCTGGCAAAAAATTGGTAAAAAGAGAGCTGGAATGTTCTTACCAGCCAAAAATCCTGTAATGCAACAAGGCGGGATCTTCATAAAAAGGGCAGCATGGTCAGCATTAAGCAATCTATAAATTACTAACAGTAATACATTGTGAAAACAGTTTGTTAAAGTGGGTGTTATCCATGTTTACAAGTCACACCCCCATATTCATCAAAGATATCTTCTGCTATAATCTGATGATTAGGGTCATCTGGATTGAGTCCACCTGGAGGAGGGCTAGTGATTGGCTTTTGTTTTAAGGCTGAGATAATTCATATATTAGAACTGGCTTTTTAAAACTAGACACAATGGGCAATTTTTTTTCCAGTGTTTCCATTAGGACATATATTTATGTCCCTATTGTCAACAAAGTCATTGTTGGTGTGTATTCGGCCCATTGAGACCTATCTTGTATGACCAGTATAAATAGAGGTGTGTACCCCCCAGGGATACACAACATTAACCCTAAAATCTACATGGTATCAGAGCCCTAATCCTCACCCTAATCCTCATAGCCGCCGCCACCATCACTCCGTCGCCGTCGCCGTTCAAGCGGCCTTCCCACCGCCGCCGCACGGGCTGGGCCCAGCCGCCGCGGCCTCCCGCCGCCGCGCGCGCGGGTTGCGCCCAGCCGACGCCGCGCGGGCTGCGCCCTCCCGCTGCCACGCGCGGGTTGCGCCCAGCCGCTGCGTGCGCCCAGCGCCCAGCCACAGCGCCCAGCCGTCGCGTGCGCCCAGCGCCCAGCCGCCGCGTGCGCCCGGTCGCCGTTGCCGCTGCACGTTGGCTGCGCCCTGTTGACGCGGCCTCGCCACCGCCGCTACGTGGCCGTTGCAGCCTCGTCCTGCCGCTCGTAAGTCCGTAAGAGAAGAAGCAGGAGAGAAGAAGTAGGAGACATGTGCACCGGTTTTTTGTGTGATGTTGTATGTTGCTGCTACTAGTTTTTGAGAAGAAGGGTTTGCCGTGAACTCGTGATCGCGCGCGGCATAGTGTGTTGATCAGTGTAGTTCCAGCTTCTCGGATATGTCGACTCCGGAGGGGGCAGAAGCTGCGGCGAAGGCAGCAATGGAGAAGGAGAAGTTAGTCTTGGAGAGTGCATCTGCATCGGCACTAGTCACACAGAGTGACATGCGGAGTATGTTGCAGGAACTTCTGTCAATGGGAATGATTGGACAGAGAGGAGGAGTGGGGTCATCGGAATTGAAGTTGGAGCTTATACCGAATGAAGTAAAGTTGGAAGGGAATATGAATTACCTGAGCTGGTCTAGGAGAGTTCAGTTACTTTTGCGTGCGAAAGGATTGGAGGGGTACCTGCTGTATGCTATACGAAGTTATTACGATAAAATATAGCAACACATATGAAATATTTATGAAATACGACACAAACATCTATACCGTTGCAAAAAAATAAGGCTTCCCTGTTTCTTGGGATACTAGTAAAGGGGAAGCTTTTCAAGAACACATCAGGATCTCTCTGGGTTCCTCGGTGCATGCTGCATCATGTTCGCTTCGTGGTGGCTTCTTTCTTCTGGCGGTTTTCAAGAGATACTCCTTTCAACTCTCAGAGAATTCGGTTGCATGAGCGCTTCATTCAGTTCTTGGCGGCAACCCGGGTGGTTTTCATGTTAAGGCCGCTTATCATGGCCACTTTAGGTTCTCTGTGGCCTCCCGAGCAGTGGGCACAAAGATTTGCAAGCTAAGGAAGATCTCAACGAAAGATTTCAAAGTCTTCTTCTTTCCTTGGAGGGACGGGGGTGCTGATTGGGTTCATGAAAAACAAAAATGGGAAAAAGAGGAAGCTGAGAACTTCTGGGCTTCTTTCAAGCCTCGGAGGCAAAAGAATGCTCGCTTGACCTCTAGAGTCAATCATCAGAAGGGAAAGAATTCAGTTTCGTTTGATTTGGATTGCCCTCAATCTAGAGGCTTGAAAATTGGGCAGATTTGGTGCCCCTGGATTTTTGGTTCGCCATCTTTGCGCTTCGGCAAGCTCAGGCAAGTGTCTTCTATGGTTAATCACCTGGTGCCAGCTAATGCTGTTTTTCATCGTCTCAATTCTTCTTTGGGTCGGCTAACCAAGAGTGTGAATCTGAATTCGAAGACTTTCACCGCTGCTTCTGCAACCTTTTCCCTATGGCCATCCCTTCTGTGCCAAAATTCTGGGAGTCCTGGACAGCCATCTGATCGTAGGGAGTTTTCCAAGGGCGGCTGGCGTGCGCTGTTGTCCTCTATGAGGAGAGCACGTGAACGGCGCAGCATTTATGAGGAGTCGACGTCTGCTCAGTTATCCTGCCCCAGCCAGTGTACAACCTTGGAGAATAACGGTGACCCTCCCCCTCCTTCGCTGAGCACTTTGGCTCACTGTACCTCAGCTATGTGCTGGCCCGCCGCCGACCATTTTCAAGGGTCCCGATGGATGAGTACTTGGCGGGATTGCTCCTTCGCCGTAGATCTCCTAGTGCGCTCCTCAGGGAGTAGTGGGCTTGCAGCTCCTGCTTGCACCACGCTAAGAGGGTTTTCTCCCCTTCTGCTCCTTGGAACCTCCGTTGCTGCACCTTCGTCTCTGATCGCCTGGCTCCGCATTGTGCCTGCTATCCCTCAAAGCCCCAGCTCAGCTCAGATTGCAAATGTAGGACAGCAAGGACAGAACCAAGCCCCAAGACAACAGCAGCAACAGCTTCTCTCTGCAGATTTCTCCCTAGCTGCTCTGGTGCACCCTTCTCCCTCTGTGGAGCAGCAGGCACCTGTTCTTCAGTTGGGCCCTCATTGTCAGTTTGTGGATTGCTCCTGGAAATCCAGCTTGAATGTTGGAGATCCAGCCACACTTGTGCTCCATCAGGAATCAGACTGGTCTTTTTTCTCCACGCCTCTCTTCGACTTGCTGGACAAAGCTTCGAAAGTTTGCCACCAACCCAAGTTTGTTGCAGATCAAGAGCACTCTGTTAGTCAGATTGCCACATCCAACTTCCACCTTGTTGGTCCGAGGGCAGTGAGCACCAAGGACCCAGAGAAATTAAGTTCACTTATTCCAGGAGGACGAAATCAGTTGCTCGGGGAAGCGCTTGCCACCCCAGCTTGGATGATGGCCTCTTTCTGACCGATGAGGGTACCAAAAGGAGTAGGAGACTACAGAACAAGGCCAAGGGTAACAACCTTCAGGTAGCACGACCGCTCCTGAAAAAGAAGAAAGCACCTAGGATGAGAAAGAACATTGCTCAAGTAGGAACAAGCATGGACAATCTTTTTCTTCACAATTCTTTCCGTTACAATGCTCCTTCCCCATCAATGGATGTGATACTGTACTCAAAACAACATTACCCACAGATTGGTTTTCAATCTATCCAGCAGGAGGCAACTAAGAAATGCGGGATCGACTTGGCGGAGGTCTCGTTGGATGCCCTTCTCAGATCCAGGACCTGATGATGATAGAACAAACTTTCACAAATAAAAGAAGCTGGTCAATCCTAAGCTGGAACATTAGGGGGCTCAATGACGTTGCTAAACAGCTGGCTGTTCGCAACAAAACCTTTGAAAGCAATGCAGATGTCATCTGTATTCAGGAAACTAAGATGGCCGGCATTGATGTTTTTTCTATGAAAAAGATTGCTCCCAAGCGCTTCAACAAATTTGTTTCTCAGCCTGCGATTGGTAATTCTGGTGGCATTCTGGTTGCCTGGGTTGGTTCTCGTCTTGATGGACAAGTCCTATCCTACAATGACTTCGGTATCACTGTCAACTTCACGTCTAAAGCAGATGGCTCCATCTGGTTTTTGACGACCATCTATGGCCCTTGTGCTGAACCTAGAAGAACGGATTTCATTTCTTGGTTGTCTTCTCTGTCTT
>SPJY01020995.1:459303-490999 GCA_005191435.1 Raddia distichophylla
TACCTGCCAGTACAGTGATCATGTAATAGGCTAGACGTCCCCTGTTTTCTCTCTCCCCGTCGGTTCGGGCTCGCCCACACTATATAAGGGGCCAAGCCACCACGGGGAGGGCAAGTTGGCTCATTCCACCTCATTTCCATGGCAATACACACACAGAGCAGGAGCTCAGCAGGAGTAGGGCTATTACCCACCTCGGGGCCCGAACCTGGGTACATCGCGTGTGTTCTTGCTGTTCTTGGGAGCTCGAGGGCGGTTCGAGGCGCAGCAGTGCTACCCCCCGTTGAATCTCTGAATCTTCTCGTCTAGCGGCAGAAAAATACGCTGACACCTTGGTTTTTTGACAACCATATGCTCCAACCCTTGCGGTCTTGTCCACAAACCACCCTCACCCTCTCAGAAACCCTACCACCATTAACCCTTGGTCCCTCCCACTCCGGTGATCTTACAAGCAATAAGAGGGGGGACCTATGCTCCTCCAACATAATCTCCCTTTCCTCCCTCCATCTCACTCCACTTCCCCTTCGGTCAGTTCCCTTCCACTACTAGGAATATGGGCATCACTACCCAGTCCAAACCCTTACCACTACCGGTTTTGGAACCCGGTAGTGGAGTAGTTTGTGAGCTCTGAGCTTTTTGGACGCCCCAACCCCCCGTCACCCCTCTCAGGAACCCAAAAACCCTACCACAATCAACTCGTGCCCTCTGCCCCTCTCCCACTCCGGTGATCTTGCAAGCAATGAGAGGGGGCACCCTTACCCTTGCCCTAGGTCTCACAAAAAATCTAAGCACATACTCGGTCGGTACCAGCTGATCAGATAAATCATTGAGAGATGTGATGTGAAGATTTGCAAAGTACACACGGATCTGAATGTTGCCGATCCGCTGACAAAACCTCTTCCTCAAGTGAAGCATAATGCACAGACAACAACCATGGGTATGCGGTACTTTATGATTGACTGTAGTGCAAATGGGAGATTAAAAGGGATATGCCCTATATCAATCATATGAGATGATTGTAATACGTCTTTGCTCATATACTCTTTGATAATTTGCTTATCGGTTTCATGAATAATGGTCATGATTTTGTTCATCAATTATGGCTTGATTGTGGAACACATTGTTTAATATGACATTTTTTCTAAAATGATCCATGAGGTTGTCGGATGCTGTGCTCTTTTGTGCCGCCACCAGCCTGGTCTTGGGTAATGGTGCAACCTTCTCATTTTGGAATGACGAATGGCTCGATGGCCTGCTGCCGCGTGAGCTCGCACCGCATCTTTGCCGCCTCCAACAGGAAGAATAGATCAATGGACGATGTCGTTCTGAACAATAGCTAGCTTTCAGACCTACGTCGCAATTTCGATCCTCCGTCTAGCTGGTTTCCCTTTGGCGGCACTTGCACCATGTTGTGCTGCAACTCACCGAACTCAACCGCACCTTTGGGCGTTTCACCAGCAATGGCGAGTACTCAGTCGCTTCTGCCTATCGACTATAGTTCCTTGGGAGGACAGTCTCAACCTCAACGTCTGTGGAAGCAATGGGACCATCTAAATGTAAGTTCTTCGTTTGGCTGCTACTTCACGCAGATGCTAACATAACATATATGCAAATAGCTAGAAGCCCAGAACAAGCTGATCGAGGAGTTGCAACAACAGAGGCAGGTGGACGAGTAGCGGAGGCAGCAGGAGTGAGAGGAGAACAACAGGTGGATGAAGGCCATGCAGGATCAGAACATCTACATGATGCAGTATTGGCAACAGGTAATTAAGATCACATACATCGCTAGGTTGTCCCTACACGTTCGAGCTGCTAACATAACATATATATCCACAGATGTTCCAGAGGACGGGATCCCCCAGTCAGCCACAGATGCCACCTCCACCGCAGGTCGTCTTCATGCAGATGCCGGGGGCCCCGACAACACAGACCGAGCCCCCCTCCTTCCCAAATTCGTGCTGCCACCCTCTTTCCCCTTGCTCCAGTTCAGCCCTGCACCGACGGCTTCTCCGGGGGTAATGCATTCTCTCCTGTTTTCGAAACATATTCATACAAGTACATAAATGCACAAAGGTTTTGAAAATTGCGGCTTCCTCAAATCTTGCAGGTGTCCGGCTCAGCTGCGCTTGCACCTGCGACGAATGCACCGCAGGGAGGTGATTCTGCTAGTGGCGCAAGGTCGGCTATGGAGGAATTCGTCGAGGGCTTATATGCTGCCGATCCTTGCCTCAATGGTTCACAAAACTATTGGTTAGTTGTTTTATTTGACTTTCTATCCTTTAGAACTATTTATGTGCGACAATGCTTCCATGTGACTTATACGGACTGTTTTGTACTCTCTGTCTGTGTTATGGACTCTTGAACTTTGGTTGCTCTCAATCATGGCTATATGTGAAGGTTCTAGTGATTTCGGTCCTATTTATCGGTGATTTCTATTTTGGAGTGATGTGGATGTATATGTGCTAGAAAATGTGGTGGCGAGCACCTAATTATGTGTGGATGTGGTTGTGAAGATTGGGTAATATAAATATGTGCTTTCAGCAAGAATCTCACCATTGTACGCCGATACCTTTCGAAGCACTTTCACGTGTGAACCGAAGTCGTCTTGCCGAACTCAAGACCCACTCCACTCCGACCTACCTATACTATAACTATAGCCAAAGTACCAGTGAGCATGGGGGTTTGGTTAGGCTTGGTTACGACGGCGTCGAGTTGGCGGCGGAGGAAGACTCAGCATGAACGGTGGTGTGGGTTCCTTTGCAGGTTGAAGTTGAGCTTTTTAAAAAATTCCCAGCAATTTTTATTGCTGGAACACAATTTATGTCGTTGGCCATGTCCAAGGCTAACGATACAGACCATGCCAGCGTCGACGGCCGTGGCCAAGGCCACCGACACAAACCATGGCAATGTCGGCGGCTCCCAGGAAGCCGCCAACACAGAGCGCTGCCAGATAGCCCCGAAAGGCCACCTGACAGTAGCTATGTCGGTGGCTTACCCAAAGCCGACGACATTGACCGACTCCTGTGTCGGCGGCCTTACCTACCCCGACGACATTGAACTGCCATGTGGAGTACCATGGTTGGTCTGTGGTACCCACATGGCAGATTGCCGTTTTCGTAGTCGTGCCGTCAGGGTGTGACTGTGTAGGCGGCTGAAGTGGCCGCCGACTTAGGGCTTCGCCAGGTGCCTTGCCCCTGGATGCGGACTTGTTGTCAATATTTGCTTGGGCCGCCGACGCAGATTGTCTGTATCGTCGACCCTGTGTTGACAACCCTTTGTTGTCGGTCGTCCGACGACATAGACCTATGTCGGTGGTATATGGGCCTGTGTCGTCGGCTTTTGCCGCCGACACTTAAGCCGATTGCTGTAGTGTTTGCACGTGCCCACTTACTAGTCTTTTAAAAAGCATGACAAATGAGAGATACTTATTAGATATATGCAATGATACCAATATGACAAACAATAAAAACATCGCCATGCAGACAGTGCAACTGCATATGTGCTTAATGAGAAGCTCAAAAACAGACAGCAAGCTATTGAAGACCATAGTAATGGAACTAATTTGCTAGATTTATAATGATCTTATGCCAGGAAATATTGCTATCGAACTATATATGTGCATGTGATCGATTCAAGCAATCAGTGCAAAGTGGGAAGATTGGACAAGCATAAATTAAGAAATACAGGTTTACAGAATACTATAATTTTTGTTTTTAAAGAAATAACCAAATGCAGAAAAAATGTAACGGCTTGAATTTGATAAATGTTTGACTTGATGATTACCTCACTGGAACAGCCAACAGGCTCTTCACACCTTTTTGACAAGTTCAACTATAATTAACTTCATCAGTATCTGGCTTCATCAGCCATTGAACTGGTCCTCTGTTATGTGCATCAAAAGGTTAGTACGGCTGTAGCCACTTAAAAATAATTGATCGGATAACAAAAAATTTACAAGCTCGGATTCCTTGTTCTGGTGCAGAATTGAAGGTAGATTATAAAAGTTTGGTTTGAAGGTTCTAAATGCTATATGGGCCGTTGGATCATGCGCGCCTATACGGCAGCCTCCACGTGCTTTTATACGGCTGGATCGTGGTACTAATCGTTGGAACCCAAATCAAGTGACAGTCGTAGAGCAATTAACTAATTACCTGTGCCCGGCGAAAACCGTGGATCCAAGTAATTCGCGCACAGGCGTGCACATGCTGGACCGACCTCTCAGAGGTAGCGCTGGAAATCCAATGATGTGTGCAAATCGAGCCTTGTAGATAGAAATTTTATGCAAAACAAATGGCACCTTGTATTACAGGCGGAGTAAAATGCATCACGGTTTGGCTAAACTCCAGATGCTTGGATCTAAGCAAAACCGTCTAGGTGATTTTGGTACAACCTATTTTAGCTCACCCGCGACTGCTATCCAGGCGATTTCGGCAGGCTAGGTAGCAGTCCAGACGATTTTGGTCCGCTTCGCACTTCCAGACGTTTTTTTCAATTGTTTTGCACTGTTTTTTCAATTGACTTTTTTTAATTAAAATTTTTGTACATTCGTATTGAAAAAACCAAAAATCGCATGCACCCACACAAAACACAAGGAATTGTAGTCAGGTTTTTTTAAAAAATTTTTGCATTGTTTTCATGTGTATTTATATTGTGGGCTAATTTAAAATCGTCTCGACAGAGAAAAAGAAAACGAGATGCCTAGGACATAGATGGGCCAATGCATTATATGTACGCGTTGCCGACGTAAAGGAGCGCACAGTGCGAAATAAATTGGTGTGATTGAAACCAGAACCTTCAATGCGGGCTGTACAACGCTAACCTGCCAGCTATTAACCTGCAGCATTGATAGTCCACAAGTCCCTGACTCCCTGCTATTCTTTCTTTATATAGTATATACCATACTCCATCGTTTTGAGTTACATTACTCGAGCACCTGCATATCCACGCTCATTGCTCAATGGCGGCGCCGCAAGCGCAAGGTGGTCAGTTCCAAATTCCTTCGTCCATATACAGATTCAAAAAAAAAAAATGCTTGCAGTCAAAGTAGCTTAAAAATTAAGTAAGTGTGCAATTTCGATCTCTGGATTAAATGATTGTTGTCTCTCTTTTTTTTCTTTCCTATGCAAGGTGACCCTGGTGCATCGCGAACGCATCATCCTCCTTCAGGTTTGGAAGGACACGTCGCAGGTGCATGCTCAAATGTTTGTTCCGAGGCTACTTTCTCTGCACGATCATGGATATATGGAAAATTGTACTATATATCCATAATGTCGTTCCCCAAACATTTTTTACAGGCACTTCTGCCGAAATCAAGCTCTGACAACTTCCTTAGCTAGATAGCTGTAGTGCAGGTTATTTTATGTGCCCATGTGCAAATATTATTCACTGCTCTCTCCATACAGCAGCGTGCATTCCTTTTGCTTTGTTATAAGAAACTTTTGTGCATATTCATATTTTCGATTCTAGCTACATTTATTTGTTGCGCATGCAATTCGACAAATATTTTTGGTGCATATGTTTATGGCTTGCTTTGGAAGATCTTAATCGTGTACCCATGTGCCTTCTCGATCGTTTTCGTTTTTGTTGTCCACTCCTTCAGAGGCCCGAAGCATGTTGGCAAAGAAAAAGAAGGATACTGAAGGTACGTACTTAACCATAAATATTTTTGAATATGTAGTTTATAGACTGCAAACCAATTTTAAAATTCCTTTCAAAGTGTCCTCTTTGCTTTTTTTTCTTTACAAGAAATGAATTGCAGTCTGGACTACCGTGCTATTGCATATAGGCGTAGTTCTTTATAACAACTTATGTAGGTTAATATTAATGATTGTCCTTTTATTGACCGGAAGAATTTTAGAGGCTGAAAATAATCTTTTAGAGGTTATTGTAATATATAGTGTTATGGCGGTGTAAATTTTGGATGAGCTGGCTGCATGGTATATATGCTCTTTAATTTGAAGTGTTAATTTGGAAATCTTGTTAGTATCACAACCAATATTATAATTTAACTGCGACAGAACACAATATCATTGCAGGTTTGTAACTGGTATTAGTGGCGGTTAAAAATCCTGTACTTTCGTAAGTAGCAACAATAACTTGGGTTATATCACCCGTTAACTCTGCTAGTATAGTACATGTTAGAGTATATTGGGCTCTTGGGTTGGCCCATCTCATGTACTATATATATTCCACCCAGAGGAATATATACATCTTATTCTATTCCGTCTAATCTCTCTCCCTAACATGGTATCAGAGCAGGTTCTCCTGCCCCACACCCAACCCTTCCGCAAACCCTAGCTACTATTAGATCGGCTCTCCGATTGAACATGGCGTTCTCTGGTGAAATCTCCTCCATCCTCACCACTGGACTCGCCGGCCTCTCCTCTGCTGCCCCTACGGTCGTTCTCTCACCGGAAGCTCACAGAATCTCCTCCGGCGGACACCACCCCAATCCTAGCATCCCCTTCGATGGATCTCACCTCGCTGGAGCCGGATCAGCGGCCTTCCCCGGCGCGGGTGTTGTGGCGGCGGTTTCTGGCGGGGGCCTCCACCGCCTCGTCCTCTCCAGTTTCGGCACGAGCGGCCTCACCGGCGAGCGTGGCCCTGTCGCCCTAGCTATCTTCGGCACACCGGCGTTCCCCGGTGCGGCGACAGCGACCCTTCCCATCGCAGCAGCGACACCCTCATTCCCCTACCCGGCGGCGGCACCTCCCTCGGCGACCCTTCCCGTCACGGCGGTGGCGCCCTCCTTTCCCTGCCCAGCGGAGGCACCTCCCTCGGTGACCATTCCCGTCGCGGCGGCGGTGCCCTCCTTCACCCACCCAACGGCGGCACCTCCCTCGGTGACCCTTCCCGTCACGGCGGCGGCGCCTTCCTTCACCCGCCCGTCGGCGACACCTCCCTCTACACAAACGATGGCGGCGCCCGCTCAACTCCGGCGTGGTGGCACGGCGCGTCCCTCCTCTCCATCCCGGGCCGACGGCGACGCCGCCCTCCTCCTCCTCCACAGAACTCGACTCGCCGGTGCAATACCTCCCCTTTCTCGGTGGCGGAGCAGGGACGCTCTCCGGTGCCGCGCCCCTCGACGTCGACGGCACGGCCTTCCCCGGCGCGGGCGGCGTCATTGGGGCCGATGCCCCTGGCTCTCTCCCTGGCAGCAGCAGAGAGGGAACCCTAATCCCCCTCCCCATTGGTTGCTCTGGTCTAGACCCTTTTGAGGGCTGTCCTGATGGCCAAATGGGCCTTGGCCCTTTTGAGGGCAGGCCAGATGGCAATTTGGGCCTCTACGGTGGCTTGGGCCACATCACCCCGATGGAGCCTTAGGCCATATCAGGCATCTCGCTACTGTGGGCCCCACCGACCAGCACAGTAGCCGCAGTACCTACGGTGCACCGCTTCCTAGCGGCTTTTTCCCTACCCATGGTGGTGAGGTCAGGACTGGTGGGACCCTCCCCCAAGGGGCTGGCTCTATCGCTGCCCAAGCTACCACCAACGCTCCTCCTGTCTGGCCCACCCATACGTCACTGTGGCACAGTGCATCGCCATCCACCCGCATCGTGCTCCCCGCGACATAGGTGTTGTGCTGCTCCCGGTGCCTCCTCCGATATAACGACTAGTGGCACGCGCTGCTCCACTGCGGCCATGGTCTCTGCCAAAAGTGCCTTGCAGGCATACTCGCATCAGGCGTTGTGCTCACCTTCCTTCACGCAATGCCATCGTTCTCCCACGGTCGTTGCTAGGCAGACCGCCACAACGTCTTCAGCCTTTGCTCTGGCTGCAACCGCCGCTCCCGCACCTTCGTGGGCCCCTGACCGTGCGGAGTGGTACATGGACTCTGGTGTGATCTCGCACATGATTGTCGATGCTGGTAACCTCACTTGTTCCCACCCACCTACCCTCTCCCCGACCAACATCATTATTGGCAGTGGGTCTCACCTACCGGTCACCTCTACTGGTCATCTCTCATTTCCTACAGCTGATAGGGATCTCACTCTTTGTAATGTCCTTGTCACCCCCTTAAATTATAAAGAACCTCATCTCTGTTCGTCAGTTCACCATAGATAACCAATGCTCTGTTGAGTTTGGCCCGTTAGGCCTGTCCGTAAACGACCTTCGCCCGGTCACATCATTGCCAGGTGCAATAGCTCTAGGAAACTCTACTCCTTCCACCACACCACCCCTCCTTCCTAGGCTTTTGTTACTAGCACCTCCACCACCTCTCTGTGGCAATCGTCGCCTTGGTCACCCAGGCCATGCGACTCTCTCGCGTTTAGTTAGCCCTTCTGTTATCCCTTCACTACTACATAATGGGTAATATAAGACACACCTTTTGAGACGGTTTTAGCCTTCTTAATCAAGAAGTGTCTCTTATCGTGACAAAAATGAAAAAAAGAGACGCTTTCAAATCATAACCGTCTTATATAATTGATACATTTAGGATTGTTGAAATTAAGAACCGTCTTATATAAGGAATAAGACGTTTCTAAATCATAAACGTCTTATATAATTGATACATTTAGGACGGTTAAAATTAAGAACCGTCTCATATATGGAATAAGACGCTTTCAAATCATAACCGTCTTATATAATTTAAATGTCTTATGTGATGGATGTATTTGGGACGGTTGAAAGTAAGAACCGACTTATATAAGGGAAAAGACATTTTCAAATCATAATCGTCTTATATGATTGATGCATTTGTGACGCTTGAAATTAAGAACCAACTTATATAAGGCTATAGTAGAAGAGTCATTTCCTTTCATTTAGCGTCGCTAGTGTAGTAGTGTGTACGTAATTTAATATGGCTTGAAAGGACAAAATATCTCTTATGAATTCTATAATTTTATAAAAATTAATTTTAAAATTTTGTTGTTAAAGCCAATTTTGATTTTTAAATTTAAAAAATGCATTGCAAAATAATTATTCATTAATAAAATAAAATTTAAAAATATTAGTTTAAATTTTTTTCTGAAATATTAAATTTAAAAGAATTTTTTTGAAAATTTTAAATTTCAAAAAATGAAATTAGTAATTTAATTCCACAAAAACAAAATTTTCTGTTTTAGAATTTAAATTATATATTTTTGTAATTATTTTAAAAATCAAAATTCCAAAAAACAACTTTAAAATTTTTTAGATGTATATTGTAAATCTTGAGGAGATGTATAACTTTGCTGTTCATATCTTTTTTATTTGAAGCAAATATAGATGTCTAAATAATCATAAGACATTTATGACTTATGAAAACAAAGTCGTTCAAAAATAAAATTATATGAAATTGTTGGCTTCGATAAGATGTACAACTTTGTAGTTGAAACTTTTTTTATTTAATGTCATTTGTATTTTTAAAAAGTTGTTCAAAGATTCACAAAACGAATGTTAAAAGATATGCTTTCACTATTTAATCAAAACATTGTGTGTGGTGGGATGGTTAGAAGGGTGAGGTTAGAATCAAGAGGTCTTTGGTTCAAGTCATGGGATAACCAATATTTGAATTATATGCATGGAGGGTGTTAAATGTGCATAGTTGGGTGTAGGAGGTTGGAATATAGGTTCCTGATTCATAAGAAAATATTTTTTTCCATTTTTTCACCAATATCTATGCTTAAAAATGTGTTTGAAAATTATTTTTTGAGACGGTTCATAGTAAGGAAGTGACTTATATAATATGACATATGAGACGGTTAATAACCGTCTCATATGAACATTTGCTTTTGCGACATGAGTTACTTAAGACGCATTGAAACCGTCTTAAAAGGCTCAAAATAACCGTCCCATAAATGCTTTTCTGTAGTAGTGCTTGTCCTAAGGATCATCCTGACCATCTCTGTCATGCTTGTCAACTTGATCGTCATGTCCGTCTTCCTTCTGCGTCTTCTACTTCTCGAGCTACTCACAAATTTGATTTAATCCATCAAGATTTGTGGACATCTCCTGTTCTTAGTGTCTGCAGTTATAAGTATTATCTCATCATTGTTGATAACTACTCACATTACATGTGGACCTTTTTGCTCCACCTTAAATCTGACACCTTCCCACCATCTCCCATTTCTTTGCCCATGTTCGGACTACCACTGTCAAGTGTGTCCAATCTGATAACGGTCGTGACTTTGATAACTCCACTTCTCTATCCTTCTTTCTCACCAACGGCGTTGTCTTCCGCGTGTCCTGTCCCTACACTTCTCCTCAGAACGGTAAGCTTGAACACGCCATTCGTACCACTAACGATGTCATGCGTTTCCTTATGTTCCAGGCATGCCTTCTCCCTTTCTTCTGGGTAGAGGCCCTCCATGCAGCCACCTACCTCATCAATATTCACCCCACACCAACCCTATCCCACTCCACTCCTCACTTCGCTCTTTACAAACATCCACCCCGTCTACGACGACCTTCACGTGTTTGGATGCACGTGCTACCCTAACCTCTCTAGCACTGGCCTGCAAAACTCGCCCCTCGTTCTACCCTTTGTGTCTTTCTCGGTTATCCATCCGATCACAAAGGTTGGCGTTGTCTGGATCTCACATCCAACCGCATCATCATTTTTCAACATGTCACTTTTGACGAGTCGAGCTTCCCCCTTGCCTCTGGCACCTCCACCCCATCCATCCCTCCTGATCTTGACTTTCTCATAGAGCCAGATGACCCTCCTCCTATGCCCATAGGGGTACGTCGCTCATCCTCCTCTATAGGTACTTCTGCAACACCGGTGGTCACGTCGGCCACTCCTGCCACGACGGTCGTCTCTGCCCCATTAGTGGTCACGTCGGTCACTCCTGCCACGTCGGTCGTCTCTGCCCTACCAGTGGTCACTTCAGCCACTCCTCCTACGCCGGCACGACTGCCCTCCATTACCGCTTCCCTTGTTGGATCCTCTCCACAAGTTGTTGTCAACGGTGCCATCGGAGCGGTTTTCTCTGCCCCTGTCGGTTTCCCGCCATTGGTTGTTGCCAGCAGAGCCTGCCCTCTGCCTTCCGCCACCGCTGCCCCTATTGGACACCATCCACAGGTTGTTGCCAGCGGTGTCACCTGGGTAGTCACGTCAGCCACCTTTGTCCCGCCGGTGGTCACGTCGACCACTCCCACCATAACTGCTGCCCCTGCTGGATCACCTCCACGGGTTGTTGCCAGCGGTGACCCTCTTCCGGCAGTCCCGTCGCCTCCCGTTGCCCCGTTGGTTTTCCATCACGGGTTGTTGCCAACGGACCCACCACTGTTGCCTTGTTGGCTTTACGCCTCATGTTGTTGCCAGCAGGGCCTCCTCGACCGTCTCTCCCGTCACCGCTGCCCCCGTTGGCTTTATGCCACCGGTGGTTGCTAGCGGTGCTACGCCCTCTGTGCACCCCGCTGCCCCTGGTGGATCTCCTCCTCAGGGCACTGCCAGTGGGGTGCCCCTAGCTGCCTCGTTGCCCCTGCATATCACTGCCCCTGTTGGACATGCTCCACATTAGACCTGTTCAAACCCCGGGCCGGGCCGGGCTTCGGGCCGGGCCTGGAAAAGCTCGGTCCCGAAAAACCAGGCCCGAGCCCGGCCCGGCCCGGGGCGTCGGGCTCGGAAACCGGGCCCGAGCCCGGCCCGAAGCCCGAAAGCCCGGCCCGAAGCCCGGCGGCCCGGCCCGGCCACGACTAAAATCGACGAAATCCCGGGCCCGGGCCCGGCCCGGCCCGACCGCCGGGCTTCGGAAACGAGGCCCGAGCTCGGCCCGATGCACCGGTCGGGCCGGGCCGGGCCGGGCTTTTTCGGGCCGGGCTCGGGCCGGGTTACCGGGCCGGGTTTCCCGTGAGCAGGTCTACTCCACATGTTGTTGCCAGTGATGTGCCCCCTCCCGCCGTGACCAATGCTCATCATATGGTCACCCGTCGGAAGGCCGGACTCTTCGTTCGACCTCAGGATCGTATTAACCTTCACGCCACTATATTGTCTCCTCTCCCAAAGACATACCATGGTGCGTTGTCAGATCCCAATTGGCGCGAAGCTATGAGCCAGGAGTTTGATGCTCTCCAGGCCAACCACATGTGGGATCGTGTTCCACGTGACCCTGGCGTCAATATTGTCACTGGCAAGTGGATCTTTAAGCACAAGCTACATGCAGATGGTTCTCTCGATTGGTACAAGGCTCGTTGGGTTTTTCATGGGTTCACCCAGCGCTCTGGTGTTGACTTCGATGAGACCTTCAGCCTAGTTGTCAAGCCAACCACCATCAGGATTGTTCTCACTCTGGCTCTCTCTCGTGGCTGGTCTATCCGTCAATTGGATGTCATCAATGCATTTCTACATGGCACCCTCACAGAAACAATCTACTATGCTCAGCAGTCAGGGTTCGTTGATCCCTCCATTCTAGATCATGTGTGCCGGCTCAACAAATCTTTATATGGTATGAAGCATGCACCCAATGCATGGTATAGCAGGATTGCTTCTCATTTGCCCTCCTTCGGCTTTGTTGAAGCAAAGGCGGGCATGTCTCTATTTGTCTTTCACCGTGACGCCGACACTATCTATATTCTACTCTATGTGGATGATATTGTCCTGACTGTCTCCTCGACTGCTCTACTCGACAGGACCGTTGCTGCCCTTCAGCGTAAGTTCTCTCTCAAGGATTTGGGGCCGCTGTATCACTTCTTGGGAGTTTCAGTTCAATCCCAGTATGGTGGAATGCATCTCTTGTGGAGACAGTATATTCTTGATATTCTGGACCGTGCTAGCATATCAGACTGCAAGCCCTGCAACACTCTTGTGGACACTCAGTCCAAGCTTTCTGCTGATAGAGCTCCAGTCTCTGACGCGATTCTCTACTACAGTTTAGTAGGTGCTCTTAAGTATCTCATGTTCATCCGGCCGGATATTACTTATGCTGTCTAGCAGGTCCGTCTCTTCATGCATGATCTCTGGGAGCCCCACTTTGCTGTCTTGAAGCGCATCCTCCGCTACCTTCGTGGCACACTTGAGCTTGGCCTGTTCCTGCATTGCACCGTGCCTGCTGATATCATCTTCTCGGATGCTGACTAGGCCGGTTGTCCTGACACTCGCAAGTCCACCTCGGGCTACGACGTGTTTCTCGGCAACAGCTTGATCTCCTGGTCCTATAAACGCCAGCACACTGTCTCCCGCTTCAGTGCTGAGGCAGAATACCGCGCTGTCGCCAACGGTGTGCTGAGACGTGCTGGCTACGACAGCTTCTCCAGGAACTTCAGAGTCCCCTTCGTCGAGCCACCATCGTCTACTGCGACAACGTCAGCGTGGTCTATCTCTCCATCAACCCAGTGCAACACCAGCGCACCAAGCATGTTGAGATCGACCTGCACTTTGTCTGAGAGCGGGTAGCCTCGGTCAGGTGCGTGTTCTCCATGTCCCGACATCATCGCAGTACGCCGACATCTTCATCAAGGGGCTGCCTATTTTGGTCTTCACTGAGTTTCGGTCCAACCTGAATATCTGTGCTGCTATCGTTCTGACTGTGGAGGAGTGATGGTCATTTTGTTTTCACCGCAGGGGAGTGTGTGTTTGCTTTGTATCAGTTTGAACCGCTTAGCGCCGTTCAGACTGCGGGGGAGTGTTAGAGTGTATATTGGGCCCTTGGGGTCGGCCCATCTCATGTACTATATATATACTCCATCCAGAGGAATACATCTTATTCTATTCCGCCTAATCTCTCTCCAACAGTACAGGCGGAGTAAAATGCGTTGCCGACGGACAGGATTGCACTTGGTGCGAAATAAATTGCTGGTTGAAATCAAACCCATCGACGCCCGCTGTGCAACGTTAACCTAGCTAGCAATCAAACTGCAGAATGATAGTCCACGCCCTGCTCCATAGTCCATACTCCATCGCTTGATCTCACTCGTAAGAAGCCTGGTTAGTTGAGTGGCGTTACTCGAACACCTGCATATCCACGCTCATTGCTCAATAGCGCCGCATGCAAGGTGATTAGTCCCAAATTGGCCAAATGCCTTAAATCGAATATACATAGATTCAAAAAATACATATCCTTTCGACTATGCCGGCTGCATGGTCATGCAGTCCAAGTAGCTTAAACATTACAGAAATACCATGGCCTCTATTGGATGGGGTAATTAATCTGCCTTCCTTCTTCCTCCGTTGTGGCCTACGGCAACCTCCGCCTAGGTCCCGACCGCACCACCACGGCTCCCTCCGTTCCGGAGAGCTCCGCCTCTGTCTCCCTCTATTCTAGCTGCCCCAGGTTACATTGGGGGATGGGGGGCTGCTTCGTGTTCATCGGGCATAGATGGTCGTCGGGGAGGCGGCGGCCTGACGGTGTGTTAGGAATCATGGTGGGGCGGCGAGACGCCCACGGCAGAACCGGAGTTGTGAGCTCGGTCGAAAACGGTCAGGCGGTGGTGGCGGGCGGATCGACACCAGCGTCTAGGCTAAGAATGGGTGGGGCCTACGTGCGGCAGCAAGAGATCAAGGAGCACAGCGACGAGGCGGAGACGGCGGTAGTGGCTGCGGTTCACTACAAGGGATTCTACCTATTGCCACGGAATAATTGCAACAAAATAAATTTTATATCAGCCAATGTTATTGCCACATAATATTTTTTTATGATAATAAGTTTGTTGTATTGCAACAATTATGAAATGTGGTATTATTTATTTGTTTTGTTGCAATAAATCAGATGTATTGCAACGAAAATAAAAATATTGCATTAACTAATTACTATTCCAACAAAAAATAAATTGTAGCATTAACCCTATACTATTACAATGAAAAAGAAACTGTTGCAATAACCAGCTTCAATACCATAAAATTATATTGTTGCAATAATTTTTTACATATTACAACGATTACAAGTAGTCATCCTAAAGATCCAATGTTAGTTATTGCTATGGGTAGCAACGATTTTGATTTCGTTGTAATATAAACATATTGTAACGATTTTAGTCTTATTGCAATAGTTATTCCGTTGCAATATATTCATGAAACAAGTTTAAAATGAACGCATGCCATTCGAGACATTAAGTGATGCGAGGTGAGCTGGTTAGGCGAGCTTACTTGAAGTTAAGAGGTTGCGGGTTCAAATCCTAGAATCTACGCATATGTATTTTCACGGAGAAAAATTTGTGACTTGTAAGTTGTTGCAATAAGTTTTTTCCACGGACTCCATTTTGTTGCATTATTATATTGCTATGAAATAATGTATGTTGCAATAAGTTATTGCACCGAAATATATTTTGTTCCATTAAGTTATGGCCATAAAATTCAAATTTTGGCGATATATATAACTTGCAATGATTTTGAAACTGTCGCAATACACTATATTGTTGCAATTTCTTATTATCACGGATATTATTGCAATGATTTTAGTTTGTTGCAATATGCACATATTACCATAATTTTAGGATTAACGCAACAGAATTTTTTATTGCAACCGGTGGATTTCCTTGTATTGGTCGGTGGTGGGGTTGGTAGGAGAAACGGGAGAGGCACACGACGGCACAGGGTGAAGGGGGAGGCAACGGTAGCACGCGAGGGAGGGCGGCGTGGTAAGGGAGGTGGCGAGCGGGGCGGTGGTGGTTAGAGGAGACAGCGGCGTGGTGGAGGCGGCGGCGTGGGCTAACGGTGGCGATGGAGGCAACGGTGGCGCCAGCTAGAGCCGGTAGCATGGGGGTGGGATCGTGCGCCAAGTCTTGTGACGAGAGGACTCTTGGTGCACGGGCCACGCCTTTATCCAGGGTAATCGTTGTCGGTGGCCTCTAAACCGCCGACATAGGCTTAACGACCATCGACATAGGCCTAGTGACGACCGACAGAAAGAGCATGCCCCACCTGTCAGTAGCACAGCTTGTGTTGGCGGCCTACAAGGAGCTGCCGACAAAGTATGGCCTCTATCGGCGGGCCTTACATTGCCGACGACACAGACAGCACAAAAAAGAAAAGAAAAGCAGGGGACGCAGCCAGGGTCTTTGTTCGCGGCCGCTGCAATGCCGCCGACATAGCATCACTATTGTCAGAGGCCGTGGTCCTCACCGACGACAAAAGTTAAGCTGTATCGGCGGCCTTACGTAGGCCGCCGACATAGAATCTCCTCCTACCATTATTCGACTTTTTTGTAACCCAAAGACGGGTCAAACAAAGACAACTTTAGGGTCACTTTAAGGTTTTACAACATGCACAACATATTTCAAGTCATTCCTCATTATTTGATCACCTAGCATTAGTTTGAAGTTGCTACAATACTCTAGAGGAGTCACAGAGATCTACACGCCAGCTTATTCACTTGAACTTGTATCAACTTTTAGAGACGACGCAACGCCCGCCGATCAAATAGCAAGGAATGACTTTCAATATGTTGTGAATGTTGTAAAACCCTAAAGTGACCCTAGAGTTGTCTTGTTCGACCCATATTTCGGCTACAAAAGAGTAGAATAACGGTGAGGGGGAGACTCTATGTCGGCGGTTCTACCCTAGCCGCCAACAAAAGTTCACCAGTGTCGGCGGCATTCCACAGGCCGCCGACAGAGTCATGTGCATAATTCTTAAAACATTTTCATGCCATACAACATTGAACAAAACTCATCCCTCCCATCTGGCCATGCCTATATAGATCTCAGACCATGATAAGGGTCGTGCCTGTACTCACATCATCTGAAATCCTGCAGTATGTAAGCTATATCTAGATCACACATATTTTTAGAACCACAACATCAAATTATATATACCTATCTTAACATGGCATTCCCTCTCCTCTTGAATGTAAGAATGTGGAGTGTCCTCCTATACAATGAAGTACACACGGATTAATAATTTTTGCATAAGGAAGAAAGGCACTTGATGGCACGTAAGGCAATAAATCATGCAATTGCGATGGCATAGAAAAGATAAACCTTTAATTGATGGTATGTTAGGTATTAGATGAATCTGCATTGACACAAAGGATATTTGACATTAGCTAATTTATCACAAATGAACTTGCACAATGGGATTTCTATTTGTTTGCTACACACTACTAGGGAAGAGACCTTTAGAAGAGGTTCGTAAGCACTTCTACTAGCGGTTATAAAACCGCTTCTAGCCAACCGCGAGTGATGCACGCGGGAGCTTCACAAGCGGTTTTAGAACCGCTTCTAGTAGTGTGTAAAAAGGCAAGAAATATTGGGTTGGGGGGGGGGGGGGGGGGGCATGGCAGACGGCCCACCGCTAATCGCGAGGGCTAGGTGGCCCTCGTGAGAGTGTCGCCGCCTGTTCAGACAAGAGTGCTACGTGGCCCTCGCGAGAAACTTGCCCCTGGTGAGTTTATTGCAGGGCCATTTAGCCCTTGGGAAATAGTTTTTTCTAGAAAAAACCTTTTTAAATATGAATTTTAGATAGATTTACACAGCAGAAAAACACACACACATATATATATGTATCCATCACAGAATGCATAGCCACATCCACATAGCACAACCACACCACAAATGCACAACCAAATCCACAAATGCACATACCACATCCACATAGCCACATATACATAAGATGTCCATCGTACACATAGCACATACACATGAGATGTCCATACACATAGCATCCATCCATCCATCATGGGTTGCTCTCCGGGTTAGGGAAGGTGGAAGGAGTACCGTCCATTGGAGGGAAGACCGAAGGAGTACCGTTCGTAGGCGGGAAGACTGAAGGAGCGCTGTCTGGTGTAGGGAAGAGCGAAGGACTGCTTAGTAGGCTTAGGAACCCGTCAGTCCCTGCTTCCGCCCACTCGAGCCGAGCGTCGTGGTCGACTCCCTGACCTTGACTTGATGGAGCGGAGCCCTGCAAGCAATCAGAAATTTAAGTTTTGTTTGAATTGACGCTTTAGGTTAGAATGATGACACTTACCGTATCTTGGACCTGAACAAAGGGTTGTGGTCCCCCGTGAGGCGCGTAAGCAACGCCACCTTGATCCACCTGCCTGCTCGACCCACCCTACACAATCGCGATCAATATTGTGTTAATGCAAATAAATGAGGGTCTAATGCAACTAGTGAATCAGGTAAAATGGGAATACCTACTCGAAGTTGCCAAATCCATGCTGTCTCATGAACTCAGCCCACTTTAGCTATTGTTCTCTTTCCCACCACTCCTGAGCCGCTGCTTGCCTCATCTGCATGTCCACCCTCAAGTCTCCGAGCTCTTTCCTATGCCGCTCCTCTCTCTTCCTTTCCCTCTCCTCCGCCCTCTCCCTCTCCCTCTGTAGGTCCCTCTCATGAACTCCCTCCCGCGCGGCGTGGCAGGACCGTGCATCGCACATGAACCCACCGGACCTACAACAAAAAAGTGTGGTCAGTATGGAGAAGTCAGGTGACGTGACGACCAAAGGCATGGAACAATTAAAGATGAAAGTCGCCTGAGTGGTCGGAGCCCATCCCATCGCGACCGTGTGACTTATGCTCCATCTGCGTGTAGATTACTTCGGCGTCCAGCTCCTTCTCCGCGTACGGGTCGCTCTCAGGGCCGTGCGTCTCCTTTTACGCTTCCACGTACCGTTCCAGCATTAAAGCAGAGTGAGGTTAGCAAGCTAGGTAGTGGTGAACATTAAAGTAATGATATAGGATTGCACTTACAATCTTCTTCTACACGTGTGGTGCCATGGCTGGCGTGGGAGCTTTTCATTGTGCCTTTGGTGTCATTGCCCTCCTATAGGCTTCCAAGGCACCGATGTCTTCCCCTGCCCTCTCGGACTGCATCACAATATGGTTTGTTGAGTAAATAGAGTAAGAATTAATTAAAGTAGATGTTATTACCTCTTTCTTTCTGAAGAATGGCAGAGACCACTTCCCGATATACTTGATGACTCCTTGCGCCGCCCGGTTCAGCTTGGACTGCTTAGACTAGTCCCTGAACTCTGGACTGGTCCAATACTGCCCAAGTGCATCCTAGGCTTCTTGGTAGTTTTGGATCCACTCAGGACGCACCTGACTGTACTGCTGAGGTGTCAAGTGCTTGTCTGAAGCCTCGGTGTCAGTGAGCTCCTCGTTATTCCTGCACCCATGTTGATGTGTGTGTCAAACAACATTATTAGCAATTTAGCATTATATAGAAGGTTTTGTAGTTCAACTTACTTGTACCAATCCTTGGTCGTGTCGATACGCGAACGCCACAGGTGGTCCCAAAAAAGAGCCTTGGCTTTGTTATCAATGACATTATCGTAGTCCGAGGCAGTGAGATCCTCACGAGGTCGATAAAGCCTCTAAAAAGGGATGAAACAAGCATATTAGTAGCATGAGGAAAGATGAGAGTATTTGCATGTGTTCAAAGGCTTACCCAGAATTCACGGACGCACTCGGCGGCAGCCGACTACTGGCCTTCTTCCTGCACTATCTTGTAGTCATCCTATGTGATTGTTGGACGGGTTCGGCTGTCCTCTTCCACAAGGCCAGGGTAGTGTAGTTTGAGCAGTCTTGAAAGTGTGGAGGCGGGCTGGGACTTGATGCTAGTGTCGACAGTAGCCAGCTTGCTGTAGAAAAGGAGAAGAGTTAGGTGTTCACAAAGACAAGAATGTATGGAGAATGGAGTTAACATTTTCAGTATTATAACTTACCCGTCCCCCAAGGTGTTGATAGGGACCCACCGATTTTCTTGTGGAGCCCTAGCCAATTTGTTGGGCCCTCTTTTCTTCCTTCGCCGTCGAGTGGTGGTCGGCTGGGTAGACCCCTCGCCCTCCTCAAAGCCGTTGGGCTCCTGCCCACTCGAGTTCTAACCTAGCTCCTGTCCACTAGAGGTCAGACCTAGCTCCTCGGGACCAGCTTCGTCCATCTCCTGGTCCTCCGCTGGCGGTCCTCCCCTGTGGCTGGCAAACTTTCTCAGGGGCATCTTGCATTATAAAATTAGGCAGAGTTAGTACATGTGCAACAAGTATGCATATATGTATTTAACAAGTAAGAAAAGCAATTAAATAGATTATCAAAACCCTCTCTAGTATGTCAAGAAAGAAAGATACATCCTGCATAAGACTCTCATCAGATTCTCTGGATTGCCCTCATTTGGTGGCCTCACAAATTTCCCTCTGGATTGCTTCATTTGGTGACCTAACCCTAACTAATTAACCCTAACCCTAACCCTAACTCTAACCCTAACCCTAACGCTAACTAATTCACCCTAACCCTACAGGTAACTAAGTAACCCTAACCCTAACGCTAACTAATTAACCCTAACCCTAATGATAACTAATTAACCCTAACCCTAACCCTAAAGGTAACTAATTAACCCTAACCCTAACCCTAACGATAACTAATTAACCCTAACCCTAACGGTAACTAATTAACCCTAAACCCTAACCCTAACCCAATGGCCCTCGTAATTAAATAAATCCCTCGTAATTAACTAAAACCCTCGTAACTAACTAAAGCCCTCATAACTACCTGTCCAAACAAACAAAGAAGTGCAAACCTACTCCTGCGGTGCTCTGGCGGTGGCGGTGGTGCTCCGGTGGTGACGGCGGCCGGCACCTTCAACTCCTGCTCCGGCGCCGGCGACGGCTCCTCATCCTTCTCTCCTCCTCCTCCTCCCTCAGCGGCTACGGGAGAGACGGCGGCAGGGGTGGGACGGCAGCGGGGGCGGGACGACAGTGGGGGCGAGCGCGGCGGCAACGGCGACGCGGGTACGAGTGCGATAGCGGCGCGGAGGAGAGGACGGCGGCGGCGGCAGGGAGCGCGGCGGCGGCGGCGAGGCTCGCGCTCGGACTTGGGCGAAATTTTTCCCAAGCCCGAGCTCGAGCCAGTTCTATATGTCCCTTACTCACGAGGGCCACCTGGCCCTCGTGACTAAGGGACAAAGGCTGTAGGTGGGCCAAGAAGGCTGCCACGCGTTGGGCTACATTATTCGCGAGGGCTTTCTGGCCCTTGCAAATAAGGGGCCCCAACAGCAGGCAAAGCGGGGCCCATCGCCCAGTCTGTCTGCAGTCAATCACGAGGGCCAGGTGGCCCTCGAGAATAAAAGGTGACAGACTCGGCCCTGGGCCCAGCTCTGCCTGCCATTGGGACTCCTTATTTGTGAGGGCCAGGAAGCCTCGTGACATAAGGGCAACCGAATTCACACGAGGGCCAGCCTGACGGCCCTCATGTGGATGTGCAAATAAACACGGGGGGCACTACGGCCCTCGTGTATAATAGCTCTATCCAAGGGTTTTTTTGCTAAACCCTTGCTACTAATAATTATTCTCCCTATCTCCCATGCTTCAAAAATATTTTAAAAAACACAAATATTTATTATTTGACCCACTAAGGTTCATTTATGTAACATTTTTAGCAATGCAAAAATATTTTAAAAAAATTAGAGATCTGCGATATTGACCCTTTCATAACTCGCCCTATCTGTTCGTCGATACACTGAACTTAGGAGTAAACCTTTTGGAAATTCCACATTTCATGATATATCATACATTATTTAGGGATTACATATTTAATTCATGATTCCACATTACACACTAATCACCACTAGTCTCCTCCGTGACTGACGATGACTCCGAGGTCTCTCTGTCAGAGTCGAGCTCCACCAAATAGCCTTCACGGTAACCGGACGTCGTCTCTATGTCAGAGGAGATGACGATAATGTCGTGTGGTCCAGGCGGGGGAAGACCCTCGTAGCACGGTTGCTGCCGTCTAGTCGGCAACATCGCCCGGTACCACTCGCGAGCGTCGACGCCCGAAGGAGGTGGACCCAAGTCCCACCTCCAGTCCTGGCTAGGACGTGGTGCACGAATGATAGCTGGCGGCGGCGTACAATTTACCGGTACGCGACGCAGCGGTGGACGGTACTGCTCAAAACGAGGCGGAGCGGGTCGATATGGGCCAGGGGGTCGATGAGGCGGTGGAGGAGGCGGTAGCTGGTCGTCCATCTGCGAAATATTAAAAAATACGTGAGCACGTGATTCGACAATAGTAATGGAACGCGGGGATGAACCAGTTACCGCATGTGCATTGAATACAACGGCGAGAGGAGAGAACGAGGCTCCGCAATTATTGGAGCCATATCTCACGAGGGCCTACTGTTGGCCCTTGCGAGAGGCTGGTGCCCACCCATCTGTAGTGAGGGCCACGCTTACGCCCTCGAGAGAAGCTGGCGCCCACCACTCTATCGCGAGGGCCAGGGTTTGGCCGTCACGACTATATTCATTTCATGAGGGCTATATTGTGGTCCTCGCGTGTTCTAAATAATCATGAGGGCTGACCTTTGGCCCTCGCATTTATTTTTTGGCCCTCAAAATTATAGGAAATCCTAGTAATGCCTCGGAGACAGCGGAGAAGGAGGAGGAGGCGCAGCGGCAGCATGGGAGGTATTGCGTTGCCGAAGGAGGATGCGGTGCGTTGGTGTGGGGAGGCATGGAGGAGGAGAGGACAGAGAGGCGTGATGTACGCACGGAGGATAGGGAGGCGACGAGCATCCTGGAGAGGATGGGGGAGGCGATGGCATTGGCTGGAGAGGAGACCTGCTTGGAGAAGTGGTGGGCGACGACAGAGGGGTCCGATCGGATCTGGGGAAGGCGGATGAAAGGGGGCTAGGGTTTGCTCGACGCCTCTGTGGAGGGGCTCGGGAGCAGAACTGAAGACGGCTGGTAGGAGGATCTACATCTATAACAAAAAAAAGATCAGGGTGTTCTAGGTACATTCGCCTAAGTCTAGTCTGTGGACGGCGGGTTGATTCACGTAAACCTGGAGGTCTTTTTTGCAAAAACATTTCTATAGGACAGGTGGGAGCGTCTGGGATTGGAGATCGCGATCGGACGGCCCAAAAAAATCGGGGTGACGTGGCCCCTGTGGCTGGTGCCCATTCTCATCAGCTTTGTTATATAAGAGATATATCCATGCATGTATCTACGTTATTTCCCAAACAACCATTACAATCACTTCTGCAGAAATAAAGCTCTACCAACATACTAGCTAGATAGCTGTAGTGCCGGTTATTTTATGTATCCATGTGCAAATATTATTCACTGCTCTCTCCATGCATAGAGCAGTATTCCTTTTGCTTTCTTCTAAGAAACTTTTGTGTATATATTCATCCATTTGTAGCTACCTTTATTTGTTGCTGTCGACAAATATTTTGGGTGGCTTTCTCTGGGAGATCTAGAAATTGTTGGTCGTGTATCCATGTGCCTTCTCGTTTTTTTTTGTTGACTCCTTCAGCTTTCATGGGTGCTGCTAAGGAAAAGAATGAAAATCACGGGAATACACGTACATAACCATAAAATGTTTAGAATATGTATGTTCATAGACTACATGCGAATTCTAAAATTCCTCTCAAAGTTTTTTTTTTGCTTTTTTTAACAATAAATGAATTACAGTCAGGACTATCGTTTTGTTCCATTAGAATATTGGAGTTCTTTATAAGAACTTATCACTCAAGTAGGTATATGAATGTTTCTCTTTTTGTTGTGGTTAAACTTCTTCAGATCCGAAGGCTTCTGATCGTCCGGTTGCGCCTCAGAATGCTGATCGTCCGGAGGAAATGATCATCGACCATAATGGTAAGTCACTATAAATGCATTAATAAAATTAATATGAATAGAGCCAATAATTACATATATACATCCCGATTAAAAATATATAATTTAAATTTAAAAATACTAAAAGATTGAGTGATAAATAACTATAATGATATAAAAGATAAGAAAATAAAGAAATCAAAAGCAAGTCAATTTATATGTGCAGGCATAGATATTTTATGAACTCTATCTGTAATCCTATAAATGGATCGAATTCGTAGGGAAGTGAGGAATTAATATTACATGGAAAGCTTGAGACAATGTTTAAGGAAAACTGAACTCAAATTTGACAAGGTGTGTCAAAAAATAGGATATACATTAATTATTGTCATCTACTCCACTGGTACATTTTCGTCTGTGATTTTTGCATGGTCCCACATAGCTAGCTGAACTTTCCGTATTAATTTTTTTAGCAGGGGAGTTAGCGCATGTCCAATGCTAGACCTATTTATTATCTATTTATGATGCCCAACACTGTATTAGTAAGCTAGAGAATGAAAATATAAGACAGAAAAATATATTGGGAATTGACTAAAAATTAGATAAATAGTGATAAAATAGTCATAGATGACAATGACATTAGGCATGCACTGACATTATTAAAAATATATATTATTTGCTCAGTACGGTCGAGTTTTTATTATTTGCAGTGTTTGTACAATTTAACCAGGATTTGGTATTTAACTATTATGGATTGTTTCGACGCATGTTAAACCGGCAGATCATTGCCTTTCCAAACTACTAATCGGAATATTATTAAGTTTCTTGTCAAGAATATTACAAGTATCATTATGTTTCAGCTTAGGATTTCAAAACCTTGGTCGATCTAAAAGAGAAATTTTGGCCGTACGCTGATCTAGTTTACAACAGGCAGGGCTCATGAGGGTTAAAGAAACTGATAAAATTAAACCGCTGAAAAATTGTGGTTAACGACTAAGGCTACCTTCTTTTCGACTCGCCCGATTTGCTGATTTGCTGCTGACTTCGTGAACTTTGAGAGCTTCTGAAAGTGGCTTGAAGAGTCACTTCATTTGATGTGCTTTTTAGAGCTTTGTGACAGTACATCTTTAAAATAAAAAAGAACGGACCAAAAATACCAAAGCATTTGAATTTTTGAAACCAAAGATAAGCAAATAAGAATAAGCAAATAAATCATAAAGAATGCAGCCTTAAACCGTTATGAAGCACTTTAGCAAAACCGCAGTTTAGACCTGGACAAATTCAAAATATCAGTTCAAATTTCAAATTTGTAAAAACTCAAAATTCCTACTAATAGTATATAACCAATGTATCAAAAATGTTTGATATGAAATGTTTTTTAAAAGAGAATTGCTACAAAAGGGCTAGCATTGCATAGCTTAGCAATAGAACAACTTTCTCGTACAGCACCCTTCTTCTCCGCACATCACACCCTACTTCGCCTTCTTCCTCCTTGCGACAGCTCCCTCCTCACACCACGCAAATCACAGCAAATATCGATGGCCAAAGCCGTCGAGACAAGTCCGGAAACCATTGAGACAGGTCAATCTCGATGGCCAACTGTCGAGATTTGACCATCGTCATACCTCGGTCGAGACAAAATGCTTGTCTCGACGGCTTGTTCGTCGAGATTGTCAATCTCGATGACATGGTGGCAGCGGCCGATCTCTCTCTCCCCCCCTCTCGATCTTTCTCTCTTCCTCGTATCGCTGTTGCCTCCTCCTCTCCTTCTCTCTCCCTCTCGATCTTTCTCTCTTCCTATTCAACTCTCTCTCCTCTCTATCTCTCTCTCTCTCTTGCCCTCTTAATCTTTCTCTCTTCCTCGTATCGTTGTTGCCTCCTCCTCTCCCGCAAAGTTTGGGTTCGAGTCAAGGTTTACAGGTATTCTTTTGCCAATCTGGACTTACAAAGATGATAGGGAGGTGGCTGGACAATGGTGGAGGGATCAGGCAGCGCAGCGAGGCGACGACGCTACTTCTAGAGCAATGGGAACGAAGAAGGGCGGTGGGCGGTGCTGGCAGATATCGTGACCCTGGTGCTTGCACAGGGAATCCAACACCATGAACCGATACCAGTCCCAGTCTAGTATCTCAAGATGGATAACTAGGTGGATATCGTCGCTGACAATCAATAATTATTTAAAATAAAGGGTACAAGGTAGCAATCATCTGTTTTTACAATAAGGTCGGTACATTACCAAATGTTAAGAACAAATAAAAATAACATCATAGTAGCGGGAGCCATCATCGACGATGATCCAAGTATTGACCCGGCCACCTGCAGCTAGTCCTGCACACCTGAGTTCAGACCCTCCTAGTCCTGATCAGACTTGTAACCTGAATAACAAATTATCCGCGATAGGTATAATGAGTACACGGCTACCCAGTAAGCTATCCTTACAAATGTAGCCAAAGACAAAGGAAGCGGAATAGGTTCTTTTACCGAAAACCTATTACTAGTGAATTTTTAGTTGGTCAAATTTTATTTAGTGAATGCATGAACACAGATCCATAGAATCATCAAGAGAAGGTGCAGACACACACCAAACCAATCCACCCTATCCCACTAGTCAAGTTAATTAAACTAAATTGGTGGGACTACATGTGAAAACATCACGCCCCGTCCATAACCGTGGACACGACTATCATGATAGTTTCAACTCTGCAGAGTATGTACACGTTCCCCACAAGCCCCATCTCATCCCGAGGGAGATACGGTACAAGGCCGTTTCAGCCTATTTCCCTTACCACTTCACCTTCCCTCTCTTTAGGTTTGCCCACCCCGTATATGGTGACATCGCTTGGACCAGCCCCGAAGCGCACGTCTAGATCCATCACCAACTGGCCAAGTGTCATCCGCATCAAAGTGAAGGTCCCCATTGAAGCCTTTCAGTGTCAGGTACGTACCTACCCCTCAGGTTAGGTATATAGCTAGCCTCCCCCTAGGGCAATAATACATATGCGTAACCGGCCAGCCTACGAGCAAGCGGTTAGTAGGTTCCATAGGGTACTAAGCCATGACCCGAAGGCACAGTGGTTGTCCTGTTTGGTTTGGTCTAGTATGTCACAAGCTGGAGTCCTTAGGAGAGGAGACCTCCATAACACATCCACAACCCCCGGAACCATCCTTTCCGGGTCTCCCCCTGACATATTGCTTTTAGTTGATTATTATGGTTTATCCAAAACACAGTTTCGAAGCCACGGCTTCGTCACATAATTTTCCTAAGTGAATAACCAATGCAATCCTAGCATCTAGTCAAAATATAGGATAAGGAATAATAAAGTGGTTCATCAAAGGGGTTCCGAGTCATGCTAGTAAATTACTAGCACGAGTAAGGCACACACACGCTATTCTAATATGTATGCAGGGTGACATTTACGAATATTAAATAAGATTAATCCCTCCATCCAAAGACTTATGTCCAGATTCATAGCCAAAGCGACACTTATCTTTGTATAAAGTAAACCATAGGACAGGAATATGCAAACGACTATGTTTGCCTAGTAGAAGTCGGAGCTGCAGACCTCCTACAGAGAATCCCGGCAACAGCTCTAGTGCCGGAAAAACGTCGTCCACGCGTAGATCACGCAAACCGAAAGAAACAGCAGATACAAATAATTTATAAATAGATTAATAAAAATATATTAAAATTATAGAATTTATTTGGAGATCATAGGCATTGGAATCACCTGAATCGGAGCTCGGGAACTCTCTAAACAATTCCGGGAAGTTTCTTCTTAATTTGGAAAATCCCAGGAAAATAAGGTAGGGGTTTAACCCTAGATGGGCCAAACCCTGGCTTCTGGCGCGCTCCTCCTCTCCCTCTCTCGTGGCCCACTTGGCACGGGCGGAGCGCGGCTCGGCTAGCAGCTAGCAGGGGGGCGGCGGCGGTGTCTGACTGACATACGGGACACGAGGTTGTGCTGGGCCCATATGTCAGCGGTTGAGAAGCGCAGCTGGGGCGCGGCTTGGGATGGGCACGTGGTGGGGAGCTGGCTGACACGCGGCGGCGGCCGGTTTGCGGAACGGTGCGGCTGCCGGTTGGAAGCGGCCCGGCACGGGGGCAGGAGGACGCGTGGCGCGCGGCAACCAGTGTGGGGGTGGGGTGCTATCGGCTCCGGTTGGTGCAGGCGGGGCTCAGGGGTGCGCGTGGTGGCACGGGAGTGGCGGAGGCGGCACGTTGTGCACGAATCGGAGGCGACGGAGGTGCGTAGCGGCGCCTGGCTGGGCGGCGGTGCGTGCATGGCGCACGCCCGTGTAGGAGGCAACGATGGAAGGCGGCAGGTGGCAGCGCGGGGTTGGTCCTGGATTTCTCGCCGGCGGTGGCGATCCCGAAGTTTGCTGGAGTCCCGTGAGAGCAGCAAAACTTTGGCGGGGTTTGTAGGACGCTACCGAGCTTGGTTTTGGACGCGCCGGGTATCGATGGATTTGTCTTGGAGAGCCCTAGGGTGTCTTGGAGTCCAATCTAGGTTTAGGTCTCGGGAAGGGGATGGGAAACCCTAATTTGACTTCGGGTTGGACGGTTCCCGAGGCAACGGCTAGGGTTTTGGGGTGGGGAGGTTGTAACCGTGCGAGGGTCTTGAGGGGTTTATATAGTGCTTGGGGCGCACTAGGTCGGTTAGGAGGGTCGGGTCGTGATAGAATTGAGGTAAGGGGGAATCCGGGCCATCCGAAGTCTGATCCAACTAGGATTCAACCTCGGGACCTTCTAGAAGGATGCTAGGGTCTGGGAGACAGCCTTGAGACGAGCTAGGGCGACCTGGGGTCGGTTAGGGTCGGGTTTGGTCCTATCTAGGTTTTAATAACATTAATTGAGCCTTTTATACATAAAATAATAATTAAATAGGGTTTTTTAATATAGAAAATAATAAATTTTATTTTTATTATTTTTTCTATTTTAAAAAAACTTGGAACATTCTAATATTTATTAGGATGTCACAGCGGAGGAATAAATTCTAGCGGCTATAGTTAAGGTCGATGAGGCTGATGGGTGCGCAACGAGGCGGTGCGACAATGGCGCGTGAAAGCCGAAGGCAGTAGTAACAATGCGGAAGGTGTGCATAGCAAACCTAGAGTAAAGGAGAGGAGAATACAAGCATGAGGTGGAAGTGGAAGCGTAGATGCTACTTTGTTCGCGAGCTTAGCAAGATGCCTGTCGTGGCGCGGTAGGCACCCCTCCCTTCGACTTGACACGACACTCAGTTGACTCTTAGCCTTGATGCTTCCATCGGGCCCCTATCGCGGGCAAGGTCTCGTTTAGCGCCGTTCGGCCCTCTCTTCTCATCGTGGTGCTCGATGGCGGTGGTCGCATCTTCCTCATTCGGCCTCGGGGCTTAGCGTTTCCTCCGCCTGTCGAGGTCCTGCTCGCCGCCATCCTACCCCCCCCCCTCTCTGTGAGGTGTATGATGGCAGTGGCGGTGTCTTCCTTGTTGAGCTTAGGAGACTGGCTGGCCTCCGGCCCGAGTTTCTCCTGCGCCTGCACTTTTCAGCCTATTCTTCATGCGGGCTCGTCCATGGTTACCCTTAGTGTGGTGTCAGGGTTGAGCGTATCAGGCAAAAGCCATGCCTAGCTCTTGCTGGGCTAGCGGTGGTGGCGCTTCCAGTATTGTTCCCTTCTGAGGCATCATTGTGTTGCTCTCCTGTTGGGCGAAAGCCCTATGCGGTCAGCGGCGACGACGATTATTTTGTCGTTCACCTTGTTGGAGGCGTCGTGGTCTGCTCTGGCATTGTGGGTGGTCGTTGGCTCGTTCCTCTTCGTTAGTCGTTAGTTGTTTGCTTGGTAGTGTCATGTGTGGCTGGCGTTCCTCTCTCTCTCTCTCTCTCTCTCTATCTATCTCTCTCTCTCTCTCTCCCTGTTCGGCTTTCACCCTAGGTGTCAGCGGTTGTGCTGCATTCCTCTCTATAGGTGGTGTTCCGTCCCGGTGGTGACCGGAGGTGTGTCTGGCTTTGGCCTGAGTTGCAGCGGTGCGCTATAGTTGTACCGTGCTTGCATGGGCTTTTTCGTTTATTTTCTTCAGCTCAATAAAATAGGACGACAGTTCTTCTATCCCTCTTTCGTAATATAGGATAACGGCGCTAGTCAGACTAATAGTTTTTTAAAATTATTTCCTGGGCTCAGCTTCCCATTTGGGAAATACATCGGCAGCCATGCATGTCGGCGCCCATGCCATTCGTGCGTCCGCGCCCATGACGCGATGCCGCGCATAGCACGACCGAAGCAAGCGCCAGAGCACGCCCGTGCGGTTTTGGCAAAAAACCACCATCTAGGACGAGAAACCGAATCAAGTTCGCAAGCCCACTCATCCGGATTTCCCCTGTTTTTGGTGTTATATCCATGATTTTTTCTAAAATTAACAGTCATAGCTAGCTTTGTGGGTTCCCCGCCGTCATCTCGGTATTGAAAACCTCACGACCGGCCAGTTCGTAAAATCGAACGCCCATTTTTTAAAAACAATACAACACCCACTTGTTCTGATTAGTTTATAGACTGCATGTCGATCACCGGTAAAAGCCTTTGCCGCTAGCAAGTAGCAACTGCCAAGTCTTGCATATATATATAACTGCGTAAATTTATTCAGCAAGCTTAGAAAAGGAATGGCACCAATAGTGTGCTAATGTTTTAATTCATCTATACCTGCAGCTGCAGAAAAATTTATCAGCTTGCTGCAAGAGAAGCTGGATCTGCGATTGAGAGCAGAGGACTTGGCATGGATCACCATTGCTGTTCACAATGGGGACAAGGTACGTAATGTAATATGCGCGCGCCATCGTCATTTGATTTGGCAAATTGGATCACTCGACTGCCCAGTGCTTCATATACATGTTACGTTCAACTGTGAGTTATTAGCGCCATTGGTTTATATCTCTGCTGATCTATTAATTAATTAATTTTCACTCAGGAGCGCCAGGTGAAGCTCACATACAACAAGGTGCTATCCGTACCCAACCCTGCTGAAAAAAACAAGAACTTGAAGGTACACACTCCCTCGTGTGTAATGTGTTTTTTTTATATATAATGGAATTTCTAGCTATGGTGCTTGTGACGTCGGCTTTGCTCAGACAGTGCAGTGCAAAATCTCATGTCCCAAATCCATGCATGCATAAATTAAAGCTAGCTTCCTACCCTTTTAATGTCATTATAGTGCTGCTTAATACGCGTATTCCTAATTTTATTGTCGATTATTAGGAGGAGACAAACGACAATGCCTCGAAGCCAAACGATCCCAAGGAAGTAAAGCAGAATCCGAGTGGCAACAACCCCAAGGCCCCGAAGCCAGACGATGCGAATATATAATGGAAAGCCGAATCCGGGTGGCGTCAAGCAGACCAACAAACCAACCAAGTGATCAGTCATGTTTTATGTGTCTTCCGTTGGACAGGACGTACCCCACGTACGTGGCATATATATATGCATACATACACGTGCAGTTAAATAATTTGTGGAGCTCTACCTCCTCGTCTGGTCGCGATATTACTTCCCTTCGTGCAAAAAGTAACGAGTACAGACATATAATTTGTTGTTACGATTTGCCAGCAAGCGTGCATGCCGTGTGTTGCACGTACGTTCATACGATATGATGTTAGGCTGTTTGGTTGGCTGCATTTACGGAGATTTGCATCTACAGATGCATAATATTGCTTTTTTCTTGTGTTTGGTTGTCTGCATCTGGTTTTAAGCCTGGCTCTGTGGATGCAAGATTCTCCATGTAGCCTGGCTCTGGAGAAACACAGAAAATGAGCGTTTCTCTAGATGCAACGCATGGCGGTCTCGTATTCTGTGTATGGGGCCACAGTCAGTTACCATATCAAACAATGCATGGACTGCGAACGTGCCAGGTAAGTTTTTATTTTTCCTTTTTTTGTTTGTATCTTTTTATTAGCATATCCGAGTACCGAACCGATTCCAAAAATGGATTTCTGACATTTTTTTCAAACAAAACTAGACCACACTCGCTATATAAATTTCAAAATAATTAAATTTCAAAATATTCACCTGCTAAACACTCAACCAAACACTGTCTCTGCATCTACACATCCCGTATCTCACTAGCCTGGCTGAGTCGGACGGGCCAGGCTCGTGAGAGAAGGCAACCAAACAGCCTATAAATTGTCCTAAATCAGCTATATGCATGGGTGTAAATCTGTAAGTTGCATATATATTGTTTTGTTGAAAAATAAAGTTGGAGCTATATATTCGTTTTAGGCCTGCCTCTTATTCCTAACATGACACTGCATATATATATATATATTCG